>CM060950.1:23721875-23851139 GCA_030765055.1 Mantis religiosa | reverse complement strand
GAGGAAGAGGAAGAGGAAGAGGAAGAGGAAGAGGAAGAGGAAGAGGAGGAGGAGGAGGAGGAGGAGGAGGAGGAGGAGGAGGAGGAGGAGGAGGAGGAGGAGGAGGAGGAGGAGGAGGAGGAGGAGGAGGAGGAGGAGGAGGAGGAGGAGGAGGAGGAGGAGGAGGAGGAGGAGGAGGAGGAGGAGGAGGAGGAGGAGGAGGAGGAGGAGGAGGAGGAGGAGGAGGAGGAGGAGGAGGAGGAGGAGGAGGAGGAGGAGGAGGAGGAGGAGGAGGAGGAGGAGGAGGAGGAGGAGGAGGAGAGGAGGAGGAGGAGGAGGAGGAGGAGGAGGAGGAGGAGGAGGAGGAGGAGGAGGAGGAGGAGGAGGAGGAGGAGGAGGAGGAGGAGGAGGAGGAGGAGGAGGAGGAGGAGGAGGAGGAGGAGGAGGAGGAGGAGGAGGAGGAGGAGGAGGAGGAGGAGGAGGAGGAGGAGGAGGAGGAGGAGGAGGAGGAGGAGGAGGAGGAGGAGGAGGAGGAGGAGGAGGAGGAGGAGGAGGAGGAGGAGGAGGAGGAGGAGGAGGAGGAGGAGGAGGAGGAGGAGGAGGAGGAGGAGGAGGAGGAGGAGGAGGAGGAGGAGGAGGAGGAGGAGGAGGAGGAGGAGGAGGAGGAGGAGGAGGAGGAGGAGGAGGAGGAGGAGGAGGAGGAGGAGGAGGAGGAGGAGGAGGAGGAGGAGGAGGAGGAGGAGGAGGAGGAGGAGGAGGAGGAGGAGGAGGAGGAGGAGGAGGAGGAGGAGGAGGAGGAGGAGAGGAGGAGGAGGAGGAGGAGGAGGAGGAGGAGGAGGAGGAGGAGGAGGAGGAGGAGGAGGAGGAGGAGGAGGAGGAGGAGGAGGAGGAGGAGGAGGAGGAGGAGGAGGAGGAGGAGGAGGAGGAGGAGGAGGAGGAGGAGGAGGAGGAGGAGGAGGAGGAGGAGGAGGAGGAGGAGGAGGAGGAGGAGGAGGAGGAGGAGGAGGAGGAGGAGGAGGAGGAGGAGGAGGAGGAGGAGGAGGAGGAGGAGGAGGAGGAGGAGGAGGAGGAGGAGGAGGAGGAGGAGGAGGAGGAGGAGGAGGAGGAGGAGGAGGAGGAGGAGGAGGAGGAGGAGGAGGAGGAGGAGGAGGAGGAGGAGGAGGAGGAGGAGGAGGAGGAAGAGGAAGAAGAAGAGGCTATTGATGCAGTACGACGTTGGCTCCGAAATCGACCAGTGGAATGGTACCATGCAAGCATACAGGCCCTCATTTCAAGGTGGCGTAAAAACGTGGCATTGAACGGAGATTACCTTGAAAAATAATATTGTGGATCTAAATGATTGGGGAATAGCATGGTGTATTTGAATGCTTAATAAAGCGGCACCTGTTTCAGAAAAAGAAATGTGCTGCATTACTTGTTGAACCGTCCTCATAAATGGTGGAACAATTGTTGTCCTCGCTTGTGCAGTGAGAGGTATCCTGCTTGTCAAGTGGGAAATCGGAGTTGAATTAACCAGCAGAAATGTATACGTTTTATCTGCTTCTTCTTTAACTTCCTTAATTGTACCACTATTGTGGTGTTAGGGGATTCTTGTTGTACTATTCCTTTTAAGGTCGGACCTTAGGACCAAAGCTTTGCATTAGACAGAGAACCTGGATAGGTGATCGGTCCAATGTCTGGCGTGAAGGTGTAGAAAGTGGATGATATATATGAAGGCGGGATGAGTGATAGGAAAGATGATGATGGAGAAATTGGTGAAATTCTGATGGGAAAAACCGGAGGACCGGGGAAGAACGTGTCCCAGCGCCATGTTGTCCACAAAAAATCTCAGTTTGTGGTCGCCTGGGATCGAACCCGACGTGCTAGCCAAGTGATCTAACCACTCAGCACTGGCGCGGCACGTTTTTTCTAATTACTAAATAAGTTTTAATTATTTACGGTCATATACCTTAAGAAGTTAAAAAGTTAGCCCAAGTAATTAAAACAAAATAAATTGCAACATTAATGGGATTATAAACTAAACTACTTCATTTATGAAGGGCGACGTGGTAACGCAGTGATTGCATTCGCGACTCCCTAGCTGAGGGTCCGATTTCGATTCTTGTCTCTGGTGTGTCAATTTTAATTCGGCCTTCATCTCTGTCTAGCTCATGTGAAGTGTCGTTGATGCCCAACGTGGATCGGAGTTCACGGTAAAACTGTAGGTCCACTCGCCTCACCGTCATCTTCGCTATCCCCCTGCCACTGGAGGTAATGGACACCGCCCTCTGGGTGCCTCCACCTGAGAAATGGGTCCGGTCATCACGTTGTGAGGCGAGGGTACCCCGAAGGCCGTAGTTGCCATATGGAGAGTGTTGGTATACATACACACACTTCTTTTATGGTTGACACATTATGTAATAGGAAACTATAAGGTAAACCGCGAACAAAATGCAGCTGGAGGCGTGATACACCAAAACTGAAGCTGTCCAGCTTTCCTCCTCTACCGTCATTTTAGGCTGCCTATCCTTTCCTCCATAGGGCAAGCTCCACAGCACTAGTCAACGTATGCAGGAGAGGGAGTCATGTAATGCTTGGATGTTGAGAAGGGGGAGACGACTGTACTCGCGCATGCGCACACTGACCGCAATTTGTTCGCGGTCTATCTGTAGTAAATAAATAGCATAATATGTTAGATAAAGAATAAGGAACTGATAAGGAAACCAAGAAATTGAATCGATATAAATATTTAACATTATATGAATTTGTTCAAGAAATATAAGGGAATAAGATTTTGTCTAACCGTGAGAATCACTGGGATATCAAACATAAATTAGCGTCCTGAATTAATGCGGAAGGCTTTGGAAAATTGCATAGTTCAAGATACGTGCATGATGCCTGATTAAATGTTTAGTCAGAAAGTGAAAGGAACTCAGATTTCGGCCAAGGGCTTTCAGGGGAAAATAAACGGATGAACACGTAGACAGAGAACCTGGAAGGGAAGGACCATTTTATTGGTCTGCGCAAGTATGCACGTTGGTAAGGGGTTTGTTTAAGGGAGTATTATAAGATTTTAGTTACACGACCAACACAACGCAGTCACATAAGTGTGTCATGAGTTACAGGCATACATCTCCGGTAGTAACCAAGGAGTGCAAAACTTCATCGGTAGTGATCAGACCGTGCAGATGTGTGTAAACCTTGTTTCAAATAATCTTGCCCCGTATGCCTTAACGCTCACGTGACCTAATGAACCGTCATTGGCTGTTATCGTAGTATAGACTGTTGTGCGGTAAAAATGACTTCGTTATATAACATGATATGCCTTAATATATTCGAAGAGAATTTTCAAATTTATATTTTCATAACCAAATGAACTAGATATATTAAGGGACACTGGGACTGAAAAATAGGCCAAAAATCTCAAAATTTACGATTTTTAGATTTATACGTATAAATGTTCCCCAAACCTTCCTATATTGAATTGTGTAAGAGTTTTTGATTTCTGCCATTTTTAAAGGTCTAGTGCAGGGTTTAAATGCTCGGAGCCTGGCCATTTAAACGCCCCCTTTCTTCCTTATCCAGCATGATGGACTCTTTTTGCCAATTTTAATCGTTTTTTGGCTGGTTTTTCCTCTAAAATTGTGTTATAATCTTGCAGCAGAGCTTTTTGCTGCTATCTGGCGACACTTCGGTGAACTATTACTACGTATTATATACAAAGTCTTTACTCAGAAAATATCAAAGCATAAATGCCATACAAAAAATTGTCAACATATTTTGAGTGTTCTCGCAACTAAGAAAATGCAAAACAACTCTTAATCTATGTGATTATTCTGTGTTTTTTGCAATAAACTTAGAGAATACTTGTTGATTCATTCTTGTTTTGACTCCTGTGTTTGGTTCAATGTATTATGGCGTCATCCTTTAGAGAAATGTGCTTTTGTTTACATGTGCTTCTGTTTATGAAATAAGTGTGTAAGCAAGTTAGTTGATTTTTCTAAGGTGTAGTGTGTTGTGAAATATATAAACAGCATAATGCATGCTACTTCTTCACGTTGGCATAAGCCGGTGAGTAGAAATAACAAAAAAAGAGACCTTGCAAAAAAACGTGGTTTAGCCAGATGGAATAAGAAACCTGTAGACCAGATTTCCATCTCAAATACACAGTTGGACACAGAAGAACATGCTAGTACTTCATCTTCACATTTGGAAATGGACATAGGTGAGCAGGCTACTGTAATTGAAACTGTAAGTATTTGTAAAACGCAGGAGAAATTTTCAAGATTTCAGAGAGATGACAGTGTAAATAGTGAATATATTTGTGGTAATGCAGGGGCAAACAGTGAGTATATTTTGGTGCACAGCAGTTCTCTGAATCAACTTCTGAGCAATGTAAAGTGTGGGGAGTGTACTAAATGCTCACTTACACTGCAATTTAGAGAAAAATATGGCTTTGCAGTAAAGTTAGTGCTAAAGTGCAGTGAGTGTGGTTTCAGCCCAGGGCAGAGTTATTCTAGTCCTAGAGTTGAGGATGAAAAGTCTAAGAGACCTCCCTTTGAAGTGAACAGGAAAATTGTGGATGCTTTTTTGGGATTGGGTGTAGGTCACAGTGGCTTAGAAAAATTTTGTTGTGCATTAGGTATGTCTGGTATGGATTCCAAAACATTTACCAGTCATATGAAGGAGGTGGCTTTTTACAGTAAAAAACTAAAAGAAAAAGCTCTCCTTCAGTCCAGGGAGGTAGTGAGAAGAGCGTACATGAAGTTAAATGGTGCTGATGAAACTGCAGATGAGAACAATGTAATTGATGTTTCTGTAAGTTATGATGGTTCATGGCACAAGCGGGGATATACATCCAACTATAATGTAGGAATTGTGATGGACATTCTAACTGGAATGGTGCTGGACTACACAGTAGTTTCCAAATATTGTGCAATGTGTGCCATTACAGCCACAGAATTGGGACATGATTCACCAGAGTTTTGCATTTGGTTTGAGGGACATTCATCTAGTGGTGAATGCAACAAAAATTATGAGGGCTCATCCACATCAATGGAGGTTTTTGCTGCAGACATACTATGGAAACGTTCAGTGTCAGAGTGTAAGATGCGCTACACAACTGTACTATCAGATGGTGATTCAAAAACATTTAATCATTTATCAAATGAAAACATATATGGTAACACAGTTGTCCTGCACAAAGAGGAGTGCATAAACCATGTTGCTAAAAGAATGGGAAGTGGGCTGCGAAACACTGTAGAAACATGGAAGAAAAAGGGAGTAAAACTTGGTGGGCGAGGATCTGGGACACTTACCAATGCCACCATTACCAAATTAACTAATTATTATAGACATGCCATAGTGAACAACATACCTAGTGTCCCTAAAATGAAAGAAGCCATTTATGCAACCCTTAGTCATTATGTTTCAACGGATTCCAAGCCTCAACATAGCAAGTGTCCCCAAGGTGTCGACTCCTGGTGTTTTTACAATAAAAGCATTGCACAAGGAAAGACACCCATGAGCCATCAGAAGATGCCTGTTAAACTAACAGAGCAGTTAGTTTGCAAAATATTACCTGTTTATCAAAGACTAGCAAGTGATGAACTGTTGTCAAGGTGTGTGCGTGGTGCTACTCAAAATCAAAATGAGTCACTACATGCACTAATTTGGAGAAAATGTCCCAAAATTACTTTTGTATCCTGCAGGAGAATAGAAATTGCAGCAGCAATTGCAGTAGCAGAGTTTAATATGGGCTGTTCTGCAACTCAGGAACTAAAATGTGAGCTAACCACCAGTGCAGTGACAAGTGTGCAGAAGAAAATTGTGAAGAGACGTGACAAACGCAGAATATACGAGAGCACGCGAACTTCATTGCAACATAAGAAAACAGCTCGCCTCAAAGAAAAACAGACAAAAATGCAGAGAGAGCTTGCCAGACAAAAGAGGGAGGGTCTCACATATGCTTCAGGGCAATTCTAATGTAGTAAGGTACTGTTCACTTTATTTTTGGTGCATGTTTTTAGAAAAATTGATTTTTCTCCACTTTACATTTTTTAATACATTATCTGATCCACACGCATTAATTTTTGAGCTATGGCTCTGAATTTCTTTCAGCATGTGCTTAATGTATGGGTCTACAACTTCAGTCTCTGGCTATAGGATTTAAGACTTGGTTTGGCTGTAACAAAATTTTAAATGCAAAAAAATATTTAAAAAATTCAATTCAATGTTCTGCATAATTAAAAAAATTATTTCCCTAAAAGTAATGTATTGTTCTTCCAGACAGAGACTGCAGTTGTTTATATAGTTAGTGGGCATGAAAAAATAACAGAGTTATTGCAATAGAATAATTAGTGATGCGCATGCATTAATTTTAATACTGCGATAAAATTTAATTAAAACAATAATAAAAAATTAATTCCTTCAAAACTAATCATCAGAAATTACTGAAACTTGGTGTGGTGTTTTCTAATATAAAACCCTTTAGGCATGCAGAATTTGAAGTTTGTAGGTATAGAAATATAGAAAATAGAAATTTCAGTCCCGGTGTCCCTTAAGTAACACAGTTAACTTATATGGAATGCAAGTTAATTCTTAGCACGAAATAAAGAGAAGGATCCTTGGCTTCAAACCTGCCTCTCGGGATGGCTGACGATAGCACTTGCGTTTATTGGTAGCCGTGACATATTATTTTATCGCTGACCTTGCTTTAAACTGTATTTTTCATACATCACCATTCTACGTGTGAGTTGAGTTTCGTTATAAAATTGTATTTTTGAATGCCTTCACATCTGCACTTGCATAATTCTATATATCTTCCTGGTAATTATTAGGATGTTTACTGGAAGTTTCCACGTGATATGAAAACGACGCCTAAGGCGCCAAAGCAATATCCGTTTAGGGGAAAGGGAAAGGAGGGATACATATCAGTGGGGCAAGATGATTTGAAACAAAGATTAGCTAGGAGCAAAGTTGCATCGATTCTGTAACAGAAACAGAATAAATATATGAAACCAACAGCAGTAATTGATAAGATCGCTGGAAACTATTGGATTGAATTGTTTGGAGGGGATTCGGAACCTCGAACAAACTCGTCTTCGGTACCTATGCCCCCAAGTGGGGGACACCCGGGAGCAAGGTTGAGGTAAGAGAAGACAGAGGACGGCCGATCCCGAAGGGCGCGGATCCTGCACTTTACTAGATGGAAGCTCCCCGGCGGTCCAGGACAATCGTCATCCTACCTACCATGGCACCTAAACCGTCATTAGGCCGGTTCGGAGACCGGAGGGCTCCCCCATAGAGCAGGAAAGACTCCAGACCGGCTGCCACAACCGCCGTACCACCAGCGGCATTTCTAAATCGGCCTACTAGGCCGGCTGGGAGACCGGAGTCTGTCCCGCCGGAAGAGAAAGTGTTCACTCAGAGCATATCATCCCGCCATGCACCGCCGAGACTCCCACCGACATTTCTACCCTGAAAGAAACCACCAGATGAGAGATGATATGAAATGATAATGGAGGTGAAATAAAGGGACATGAAATTCGGGGGATGAAGTTTACCTACCCAGCATTCGCCTGGCGTCTCGAGAAATCCCCCGAAAAGACTCATGGATCAGGTAGGTTGACCATGGTAATCGAACCTGGGTCTCCAGAATTGCGAGTCACACACAAAACCGCTTGAGCCATAACGCTCGGTTCGCTGAAAATTATACTCATCTAAAATCTTTGGTTGTTACAATTACATTAAAGCAAAATGCGGTTTTCTTTAAATATCTTATATGAAGTATTCGTGGCATTAAAGCAAAAACACTAATGCATACACTGAGAAAGGAGTCACACGCTTACATTATTGGCTAGATAAACAACAGTAGCAGAGATCTTCAAGTCGCCGTGGGAAGAAGAGGAAAAGAAAGAAAAGAATATGCTTCACAGTCTAAGGTGTATTTGTGTGTGTGTGTGTGTGTGTGTGTGTGTGTGTGTGTGTGTGTGTGTGTGTGTGTGTGTGTGTGTGTGTGTATGCGACTCCAGTGAAAATTATATTGATATTTATTAATAGCTTTGAGAGGCACAGGTGGCCAAATTTGTTTAGAATGGTAAGGCTTGCACTTCAATCTCGCCAGGACTACTCAGTGAATGTGGCTGCTTGCAACATTTCCTGAGTCCTCGAAAGTTTCCTTTCTCAACCATTTCATCTGATACTTTGAAACGTCATTGTAATACGAATGGGCTTAAATGGATATTAAAAGAAAATGAAAGGTTTAATATATGTATACATATACATTGTGTCACCCGAACGTCGGAACTCCTTATAGAACCGGCCGGCAGTAGGGCCAGGCGGGAAGCATTCAGATCACGCTTACCCATTTGTCTCGTGTCACTAACTGAAGGGATGATTAGGAGAGCGGCACGAGCCCTGTACCGTCTCTTTCCCTTCCCACCAGACGTCTCGAAACCTCGGGATAATTGTGCGCGCCACGAACCTTCCAGAAACGGCGATCTTCCCTATATAAGGCCTGTAGTTGGCGAATCAGTTCAGTTCTTGGCGAACAGCCGTGAGGAGCGCCCAGTGAAGGAACGGACCGGAAGACTGTGTACGTGCATCGGAGGAGTTGTGCAAAATTGCGAGTGCAGAGTGGACCTGTGACAGACGAACTGGTGAATTGTATTTGTGTGCGCTACGTAATTCTGTGTAATTTTCAAGTGTTTCAACTGTAATTCGGTGGAAATAAAGAACATTTTGAGTTTGTGCAATTAGACTTTTAATTTCACGAACACACAAAGTTACAATATAGTGACTTTCTGGGTTCGTAGAATAAAAAGTCAAAGTTGCAGAGCTTCCAAATGTTCCGTATTTCCATAGAAATACACTTTGGTCAACCCTTACAGTAGCAGAATTAAGTAACATACACAATTACAATCTTCCAGTTGGCCTGCCACACCCACAAACATAGAGTTCACTTTCAAAACACCGCTGCCTGCTCTCTTTTATCAAGTTCCACTGCGACTCTCTCATTACGACTAAACGCGGCTTCCATTTATACGACCATTCATGATTCCAGACAGTTGTGAAATGTTGTTTATCAATCAAGATGTCACTAGAAGTTTCCAGTTATCTATATTTATCTGTTTCAGCAAGCTCCTTATCTCCGCGTAGCTCTCTATCTATCTGTGTGCGTCGGCCGCGTTTTCTCGCAACATTTCAGTTATGCTGTAATGTAACATTATTTTCGCTTCTTCGCTCCATTAGATAAATAGTAATAGAAACATATTTTATTGTAATATACGCACTGATTGTATAGCTTTCAAAATTGAGCATAACAAATGGTCTATTAAAAATAAAATGTAATAAAATATAAAGATTCTACAGCTCAAAATGTCCAGTGTAGTAAACATAAATGTTACCTCTCAGTAGCATTACATACAATTGTTTCGACATATACAACAAAATGCACCATTTTTAATATATTTCGAATGTCATGATTGAATTGTAAACACTATGTGTAACATTAAAAACACATGAATTTGGTAGGCATAAAGTTTGTCACAGACACAACTTATCAGACTGCTTTTGTTTATATGCATTTTACTAACTAAACCTGGAGCAATTTAAAACACAGTTTTTAGTTGAAAAATGTCTGAAAATTAGTTTCGAAAGGCAAATGTGACAGCAAAGACTAGAATCTACGCTAACAGCTCGGTATTAAATCTGTTTTTATATACACAAAGAATTACAAAGTATACAAAGGGAGTAAAATAATTGAAGCAGTAAAAAGGTGAATATCTGACTCCACAGCACATACAATTTCTGTGTGAAGCATGGTAGCGAGGTTTTAATTAAATAAATACTCATACATACGTTCAGCATTAAGAACTACTATCTCTGCTACTGATTTGCAAATCCTTTTAAAAAAAGTACTAGCATACCTATTTTATATTTGGGTTGAATTTTCAAACAGTCTTGAAGTGTTTTGGCATCAGAAACAGAGGAAAGAAAACTACTTATATGATTGAAAATTATTGAAATTTAATATCTCCACATTAGCATTTTAACGATAAATGAAGTTCCAGTAATCATTAGAATTTAGTATGTATAGTAAATTTGCATTACCAGACTACAATTGCACTATAATGAAACTTAAGCAGCTGTGAAGACAAATTACTCTAAAGGAGTAATCAGTAAGCCCAATGTCGTAGACAGGACTTGAATTATGGATCTAAGAATTTCCTTTTTGTAGCAGTAGCAATGTGTGACCTTAACATATCCCATTAGTTACTCCTCATGTCAAACGTGTATCTCAGTAAAGGGAGAGTCTATCCTCATTATTCCTAAATATCGCGCTTAAAAGTGGCTTGAGGTGCCATGCTACATGTCCTTTCTATTCTGGGCTTTGAGTTACTCACCCATCGCGATTAATTTATATGAGTGAAATGCACCTTCACATTGGCTTTGTGTAGAGAAAGGACGGGATATTACTAGTCTCAATGGAAATCGCTGAAGGGATTATGGTACACCGTTGTACCGTTAAGACTCAGTCCATTAGGTAGATTTAATTATCGAGTTCTCAAATTCCAGTAAAAGAACTTGACAGCTAGAGGCGCAGCAGGCTGAGAACGAAGTTAATTATTTTTGTTAGCATTGACGTTCTTAAAACTGCTAAGAAACTGAAGTTATCAAGACTTTTGACTGCTCATTTCAACATCCAATTAGTCCCTCATCAGTCTGTTTCAGCTCAACTGGTTTTGATTTGTTTTAATATAAGCAAAAGATATCGGGTTGGTTTGGCTAGGAAACATTCTTTAGGTTTTTCATTTTCTTATAAATGTTTACAGCTAACTTACAGTAAAAATTTACTGGGAATTTACTTCACTTCATTCATACCACTCTGTATCCAACATTCAGAAATGTCTAAAGTTTTAATTTATTGTAAAATTTCAATAACTTTTGATTATCAATATTATATTCAGTTGTTGCACCACATGCCTGTCAAACTTTACCAGCCTACAAGAATACTTTAAATTGAAACATTTTAATATAAATAATCATATACTACAGAGACCGCGCCATAGCTCAGTGGTTAGACCGCTTGGCTCTCACCTAGGCCGCTCGGGTTCGATCCCAGGCGACCACAAAGGGGATTTGTGGTGCACAACATGGCGATGGGGTGGGTTTCCTCCGGGTCCTCTGGTTTTCTTCACCATCATTCCACCAATTGCTCATCAATCTTTCATCTCAGGCGTTGGGCCGACCCCTCAACCCTGATTTCATCTCAGGACAGATGCTTCGCCTCCCTCGTTCTGAGGGAAACCAAGCGCCTCCAAACGTCGGCATTGACGAGAAAGGGAGAGGAAAATATATTACAGAGATTAAAGGTTAGTTACTCTAAATAAATGCCAATATATTGCTTAAAGTTTTGCCAACAGTATATTCTATGAAATTTTAAAATGGGTTTTCAGGTATATAACTGTGCCTAATTTAAGAGAACAAGCTACCACCTTCTTCTCTATAGAAAATCTCACCACGTACCACTGGGAACCGAAGGGACACGAAGGGTGGACCGACCTTAGGGGAGACGATAGCATAGGGTAGGATCCCTAACAGCTAAATGCTGAAAGTCCCTGGTGGCGTCTCGTACAACCGGCTTCCTTTCCTCAATGGACTTACATATACCCTTGGAACCCTAGAGATATCATCCGAACCGGAAGACGACTTGCAGAGAGCAATATTGCTGAAACTCTCACCGAATAATTCTCCGAAAAACCCCATGGGTCAAGGAGATCGGCTACATAAATGGAACGCACGACCTCCCGAAGGAGGACTGCACAAGTTTCTGTTTCAACCTGCCGCTTAAGTTATGGTCGTCAAAACCTTCTTCTCCATTCTAGGATAAAGATATTTTAATTTGCATGTATAAGTAGACAAAAAAGAAAAGCATTTCTGTATAATTTTACGTGTTCTGAAATATTGTGAACAGTTAGAAGAATCTGTGTGAAATTATTTAGAATAAAACTGTTTGTTGCTTATAAAAATGTTAAACAAAAATCAAATAATTGAACTCAAAGCTACGTATTGAACGACCCTAAGATAAAAAAAGAAGCAAAAAATGCTTTCAGTAAATGGTAGCTTATAAAAACATCCGCATGGAATACTTACAAGGGAACAGTCACTGTGCTAATACCTGTATTCGCGTGATATTGATGGTATCCTCTCTGTTATGTTTGGGGCCTGTGTGCCATAAATTGGGTGCAGACGTTAGCTGGAAGTACCCAAAAGTGATTGCAGAGTACGTAGGCACAATAACACAGCATTGTACGGGGGAAATTGTTTACCCCAGACAGGTAGCGGCCTACACATGGCATATGTGAAGTGCACCATCCGCCACACGCGTAGAGTGCTGACGAGGGATGTCCAGCAGCTACTAGCTAGTGGTCACATGCGGCACGTTTCAGGCATATGTTTTAGGCTTGCGGTTCTACTCCGAAGCAGATTTTTGGTACACATTGTTCATATAGCCCACCTCGGTAGCGTATGTGGTAGCATGTCTGCCTCACGTTCAACAGGTTCCGAGTTCGAATCTCGGTCAGGGTGAGTTACCTGGATATGGTTTTTCCGGGGTTTTCCCTTATCCTGAAAGACGAATGTTTGGTAACTCTAAGCTCCATGGACCCCGGACGCATTGAGCATCATTTCACCCATTCCATTCATCGTCCGATATGACTAAATGTTGGAGGACGTAAATAACAAAAAAAAAAATGGTTCATATACAGCAGAATTTTCAGTTCCGAAGCGGTGTGAGTACAGTGATAGTTCCCTTGTTAGACATAAACCATGCATTTTTACATATTTAAAATATGGACGAGTATATTTTTCACATTTGTTTGGCTTCTATCGTACATTTAACTCTATATAATGAACTCCATTGTTTCAACGAATAAACCTTTGTGTTCTTGTATTGACACGGTCAACAAAAAAGAACCGATTAGAAACAGAAGGAACAAAGATCCTACAAAATAAGAATTTTGCCGTACACCCTAGTCGAGCACATCGGGTAACTAAATTGGACAGTCGTGTTGACATCGCTCTGGCTGCTTATTATATTTTCGGTTTGGATGGAGCATTCGGGGGAACGTGGGCTTTTTACTCTCAGAGCTTAGCCTTCGTTTCTGGCCCTGGATATTAGCATTTAAGTTTATTTAAAGGTCGTACCTCTAGTTGCAGTAGATTTTCCCGCATATGAACTTCTGCAGAATATAATTTTTCGTCAGCTATGTCTATTATGTGTTAAGAAGCAATTTTAATATCAACATTTTCTCTTTCTTTTTCTTTATTCTAAATTCCTTCCTTTATTTTTTTCATTTTCTTTCTGTGACACTGGTTGTAATAAGATGAAATAAGACATTAACCACCTTGTATAGAGTGCATTACTTCTGTAGCTGTTTCTCTAAACCCTCCGCACCTGTCCTTACTTGAAATTATGTTTGGGGTGAAAATTCAAATTCAAATATATCTGCATTAAGGTAAGATAAAAAGTACGGTTACGGCACCCATCTTTAAGACATTGGCATACAAGACCCATGAGGTTGTTGACCCCACGAAGCTGCCGCCTTAACCACCAGGAATTACCCTCGTACTCATTTATGTTAGAGGCTGAGTGAACCCCTGAGCCATAGTTCGACCAGAATGATTATACCAGGTATCAGGTACCATCGAAAATCGAACGCGCGACCTCCTGGCTTGCAGTTTAGTGCCCCCACTACTAGCTTCGAATATGATGTTTCCATTTCATTTCTACGAGGGTGTGTAAAAAAGTAATGCCTCTTTTTTCCCTTAAATTAGTAAGTTATGTGCAAACTTTTGAATTTGGTGCAATTTCTCGAACCTTCTTCTCCAATCCCGTGCAGTAGTAACTTCCTAAGTGAACAGGTGGCAGCACTGCATCCTCTTGCAAAATTGCTGACATCGACATTCGTATTAGACAGCGTTCTGTGATTGAATTTTTGACAGCGGAAGGTGAAACGCCAATTCGCATTCACGAAAGGCTAAAAAATGTGTATGGTGATGCAACGGTGGATGTCAGCACTGTTAGACAGTGGGTTTGTCGCTGTAACGAAGCTGAAGGGCAAACACCCTTGGCAGATGAAAAGCGAAGTGACAGGCCGGTGACTGCAGTGACTCCATGCAACATTCAACGAATCGATGACATCATTCGTGATGATCGCCGAGTAACAGCAGGTGAACTGTGTCGCATTACTTCCATCAGTAAAGGCAGTGTGATGACGATTATTCAACAACTGGGTTACTCAAAAGTTTGTTCACGTTGGGTACCAAGAATGTTAACCGCCCGAAACAAAGAAACAAGGAAAACAATAGCCTCCGAACACTTGCAGCGCTTCAATTTGGAGGGAGGGGAGCTTCTAGAAAAAAGTGTTACTGGAGACAAACGTGAATTCATTCTTTTGTACCTGAATCAAAGAGGCAGTCAATGGAATGGCATCACAGAACGTCACCGAAGAAAACAGAAATTAAAACTCAGCGGTCGGCAGGGAAATTTAGGGCGACAGTGTTTTGGGATGCAGAGGGTGTGCTTATGATTGATTTTTTGGAGCAGGGATGCACAATAAATTCTGTCCAATACGTCAGAACCCTCAAAAAGCTGAAAGCACGTCTTCGCCGAGTTCGCCCAACAAAAACTATGGCAGATATTCTTCTTTTGCATGACAATGCAAGACCACACACCAGCCGTTACACCACTGCAGAAATTGAGAAATTGGGATGGCAAGTCTTACCTCACCCCTCATACAGCCCTGACCTGGCACTATCAGACTTCCATCTGTTCGGGCCACTAAAGGAAGCTCATCGTGGGATTCATTTTGAAGATGAGGAGGCTGTGAAGACGTCCGTGCGGCAATGACTTAGGGAGCAAGACCGAGTGTTTTACCACACTGGAATACATGCCTTAGTTAAAAGGTGGACCAAAACTGTAGAAAATGACAGAGATTATATTGAATAGTGACAAATTAATCGTCAATGTATTTTTCAAGCTATGTAAATTGGGCTCAATTTTCTTGGCAATTAAAGGAGAGAAAAAATTAGTAGGCATTACTTTTTGAGCCACACTCGTACATTACTGAAATTTACTGCTTTTGTTCAGGAAGCCTCTCTATAAGCTTACAAGTAACGCTCTCACTGCCAAACTACACTCTTGATTAACTGCCAAACCTGCAGCATCGTATCATTTAACACAAATGCACAAAATAGTGATCTTTAATTTTATTATGATTCCTAAGTAATTTAACTGGTCCATAATTGTTGTATCAGCTGCCACAGCCTCTGTTAATACGACTTGCCTCTGCACCGTCCTGCTATCACAGCTTCTGTTCATGCTTGCCATTTTGCCATCAGAGCTGACCCTGCATTATGCCACAGTGACTGTATGCCCAGGACAAAAAGGCAAGCGAGAGCAATGTTATTGTAATCACTTGTGCTATCCGCACGGTGTTAAAGCTAGTCTCCCGAAAATGACAAGGATACTAGGCTTGTTTAAAATACTTAAGTATTGTCATATAACTCACCAACATATAATAACTAGCACTGCATTTACCGCAACTACCATTAGTTCTGGCAACATGAGTTACTCATATGCACTCTTACACTTATTTTCTAGTGAGCAAATCCACTAACAGAGCAGATTAAGAGTTAAAACGCTTCTCTCCTTCATTTGTGTCTTGCCCTCTTTTGCTGGGCAGACAGTGAAACTTTTGATGACGCAGCTTGTCACTTCACCATCACTGCTATGATAATACGTGCATGATGCTATTACCGCATCATTAGTTATTTTTTAAATAAACGAAGTACGGCGCGTTAATCTACAGGGCTTTTTGTCACTAATCAACACATTCATAATTTAGTTTTGTAAACCTTTTTTTTTTCTATCATTCTACAAGTTCCCAAACTCTCTTGCGATACAACTATGTTCCAGCTGCCGAAGACACTGATCCACTGCTTTCCGAATATCTCGTAGCGTTGGCTTGCATCTGTTACTTAACAGAACCGAAAAGATGGTAGTTGTAGGTCACATGTCAGGACTGTCGATAGGATGCGAAATAATTTCCGATGCAGATGCCCTGATCTTCTCCAAAGTGAGAAAGTGTGAGGACACGAGTTACCCTGCTACAGGATATTGTAGCATCTCCTTCAATTTGAAATCTCTGAATAGTGATGCTTCTTCTCTGAAGCTTGTGGACTTCGATCAATAAATATGGGACTCAACGGACATAAACCATTCGATATTGTCGCGAGCATTGTTGCGACGAACGCGGCCGGCGCGCGCAAAGAGACATAGTGTAGCATGGAGATAAAAGCTTGCCGAAACAGAGAAAGAAAGAAAGAAAGAAAGAAAGAAAGAAAGAAAGAAAGAAAGAAAGAAAGAAAGAGACAGATGACTGGAAGGTTCCTCTTTCTTCTGGTGCTGTCTTGATTCTTAGAGAACATTCCACTAACTTTTGGAACAACGAGTGGAGATATAAAAGGAGCCGTGGCTAGTTTATCTGGCCAGCTAAATAAATTATTTCCAATATTTAATATTAACAGCCAGCTTAAAGTACATATGGGCCTTACCCTATAAGACACTGATAAGGCCTATTATCACGTATGCAGCTGCCGTGTGGGGATACGCTGCAAAAACTCACCTACACAAATTGCAAACGCTACAAAACCGAATAATCCGAATAATTACAAAGCAACCGCCGGTAGCACCGGCCAATCTGTTGCACAACGAACTAAGACTACACTCAATTGGGGAATTTATCAAAAGACTCAGCTTCAACGTATATAAGCGCAAAGCTAAAAACACTATCGCACTAATACAGCAACTAGGCAATTACGAAACCCTTAGCTTCAACGTATATAAGCGCAAAGATAAAAACACTATCGCACTAATACAGCAACTAGGCAATTACGAAACCCTCAGCTTCAACGTATATAAGCGCAAAGATAAAAACGAAACCGAATACAATAAACACAAAAGACCGCTGTCCATATTTGATAGGACCATAGGGATGTGCGACCCAGATATAGACATCCAAGAGTATCTAAACACTCTCGTAAGACTTTCATAGAAGTAGTAAGATTACCCATGACTGTACACCGTAACCTGACATTTGGCAGTTCCACAAATCCTTGCTCTTAGTCAAGGCGGATCTGGTGGGGAGGCAACCCCTCCCCCCATACTTACACGACATATCGCTATAAATAATGGTTATGATCAATCTTATGCGAACAAATTCAACTTAGAATTAACATCATACTAGACGCAGCTTACGCACAGAACTAACAATCATCTTTACATGTAAAGATAATGCATGACTAACGCTATCTTAGCGACCACCACTAGCCTTAATGACACGTTCTACCCTCTCCGGGTAGGCAATACATTAACTAAGATCTAAATACTAATGCAAATAAAGTAGTATCACTCACACATGACTGTTTCCTCTGTCATTGAGGATGCAACCATTATGTTAGAACGGTGTTTCCTATTGGAAACGACACTACACCCAACTGCATCCCTCACCACGAATCCGCGAGGGCATATTTAGGGCTTCGGCCATGCTTATGTCCTAGCATCCAATCTCACCTTGGTTAGGCCTTACGGCCAACCTCTACACGCTCTCCAGGAATCCGCAGGTGCATATAGCGGTACAGCTGGAATTCCTCACCTGACTTCTCTCCGGTGGAGGTTCTTTAGTGAGTAGTACCTTCGGGTGAAGCTCACACTCCCGGCTGCACCATCCCAGTACAGTCGGGGTTAGTCCATAAATGGAGTTTTCCTCCACTTGAAAAAAAAAAAACTATCTGGACAGTCGTAATTGGACTCGATAATCGTGTGCGTGAAGCTGTGATTTGAAAGTGAACTTTTTTGTGGTCGAGTGGCAGACGACCTTGAAGGCTGTATTTGTGTCTGTTATGTAATTCGGCTGCAACAAAGCTTCTGTACAAAATGTGTCTTTCTAAGGAAAAATAAAAGCATTTTGTACTTCTGCAAGCTGGACTTTAAGGTTTACGAACCCACAAAGTCACAACACCCTTGGGTTCAAACATTTCTTGCACTTTACTATGTTTTACTGCACGTTTTGCAGCAATGTCTTTCATAGTGACACGGCTGTCTTCTCTAATGAGCTCATTGGCTCTGTTTCGTTGCCGTCCTTGGAGGCAGCTCGAGGGTGACCGCTATGAGGCTCTTCTTGGATAGTACCCCTTTAAAATGTTTCACCCATCGCCTAATTCTGCTGGCGCCTATGTAAACATTTCCATTTCGCATGCAAAATCCTGAGGTGAATTTCAACAGCATACTTTTCCAATTTTAGAAATAACTCAACGCTGCCGAAACGAAACATTCTTCTCTGCTATTTTAGAAATACTGCCTTACCTTTTTGTTACATTGCAGAAATTTGCACCATAAAAGGGGTTCGTTGCTCACTTCTTTGAGTGTGAGCTTCGTAGATGAAAAAAGTGATAATTTGTCTGTGGTCCGCCAGTGAACTTTCAAATTTTATACAGCCTCATACTAATTACAATAGTACTGCTAACTTACGAAATTGTCGGTTGTATAGTTGAAGGGAAAGAATTTAGCCTCATCCAAGTTACACACCAGGAAAACTTTCGTGTTACTCCGAGCTTACTTAAATTAAATGGTCTGTAGGAGAAATACATCGGAATATATTTTGTGACGTTCAGTACATTCTGTACCTACGGAAATTACCAATGTCAAAAACCCAGTAATATATCTAGTACCACAGCTAATCTAGTTTTCACACGCACACACGCGCGCGCGCACACACACACACACACACACACACACACATAGGCGCGCGCGCAGCAGAACCATTCCTAAGTCATCTTATCCTTAAAAGGTGTGTACTTACTCCCTTGAAACACAGTAAATATCCTCTAATTAAAAGTAACTTTCCATTTTAGCACCTTCAGCCCTTTTTTTTAAGTTACTCGAGGAAGGAAAGTTCATTTCCAGGTCGTCCATTGATTAAGGGATGAAGGCGATGAGTTGGTTGTGGAACGGCTAATGGCTTTGCACAACCCATTTCAGTAGGCACAGGTGAAAGCAGTGCACCGGCGTTTGTGTTTACCCTCTTACAATGGTGTTTAGTTTTTCTTGGGGACGTATTCTGAAGTAAAGTCTTCGCACAGGAAGAATATAAAGAGCATCACATCAAATATACTCTATAAATAGAGGTTTAGACTACTTAAGTCCATGTTACGGTTATCGAAAGCAATTATTGTATACGTCAACGTTATATACTCTGACCTGCATAAAAGGTGGCCCATTTCCCTAGATTACAACAGTGCTCTCTCTCTCTCTCTCTCTCTCTCTCTCTCTCTCTCTCTCTCTCTCTCTCTCTCTCTCTCTCTCTCTCTCTCTCTCTCTCTCTCTCTCTCTCTCTCTCTCTCTCTCTCTCTCTCTCTCTCTCTCTCTCTCTCTCTCTCTCTCTCTCTCTCTCTCTCTCTCTCTCTCTCTCTCTCTCTCTCTAAAATGTCCACCTGTAGGTAACCAACCTTTGACTCCATCCAAAAATTATGAATTCCTTATATACTTCTCTGAAAGATAATTCTGGAACACTGTAACAATACGACAAAGATTTATGTAATCATTGTGAAATGAAGGAGTGGTGGGGTTATCGCCTCTACAAAAAGAACTGAATTCTAGAGAAACAACGTCTTGATTTATTTCTTTTAGTTTTATATTTAGGTAAACATTAGTATATTTCATTTCTTGCCATATGATACTTAGAAACCACCAATTACTTTCGGTTACTGCATTATATACCTTTATTATTTAAATTAAGAATTCATTTTCTTTCGTTAAAAGGGATAAAAATTTAGGGCCTCAGTTATCTTCATTAACAAATAAAATTGTCACTGAAAATACAGAAGCAACTCTCTTGGGATTTAAATAACATTAGTAAAATGTTATATCAATACTGAAATGTCATTTCCGGCAGGCTTCAGAAACATCGTGTGCATTTTATTTCTTGTCTTTGCCACAAGATTATCAAGGAGACTTTTCACACGTATTTTTCTACTCGTCCAGATCCTTGAATAATATGAAGGAAAAAATGCATATTCCTGCTCTCGATACAAGTTTTCAACAGTATCTTCTTACTTCCCTTATTACTTCTTACTTGAAATGGTAACAGAAGGTAGGTTCAGCAACATTTATGCCAAATTTTAATTTCTATTTGATAAGATAGATCATCTTTGGCCCATTTATTTATTCATTTGTTTATGTATTTATCTTTTGATTGATTAATTCATTCATTCGTTGATTCATTGATTTCTTTATTCATTCATTTATTCATTCATTCAGTCATTCATTGATTCATTAATTCAGTGATTCATTTACATTCATTTACATATATACTGATTAATTCATTCATCGATTCATCCATCCATCGATTCATCGAATCACGGACTCATGTACTCACTGAATCACTGACTCCCTGACTCACTGATTCATTGATTAATTTACTTATTTACTTATTTAGATATTTACCTACTTATCTACTTACCCATTTACCTATTTATTTATCTATTTACCTATTTATCTATCTATTTACCTATTTATTTATCTATTTACCCATTTATTATTTGTTTATTAAGCTATTTACTTATTCATTTATTCATTAATTACTTTATTAATTCATTCATTTATTTATTTATTCACTAAATCGTATGCTGTCAAGTGGTCATTCAATAGAAAGAGTAAGAGTTAAACAAAACTAAAAACACCTCAAATACGACGTCAGGACGTTGGGAGTGACCTTGGAAATTTATGTGCCAGAAATGGACTTTCACCAAAACATTCAGAAAAAATTGTTTATCAAAAACCATTTTAACACAATCTTACAAAATGGATCCGAATGTGAAAAAGTAGGCATATATTATAATATTATTTAGAAGACCTTAATAAATGAAAACGACCACATAATACAAATTTCAGCTTTATATTCTGAATTAGCTGCAAATTTTAGTCGCTAACTATTGAAATTTAATGTGTCTGATGAAAAACATACCAGACTCACGTACGAAGTGTTAATATTTCATAAACGTAAAATGTGTAAACCCTTTATTTTTAATCAGGTGCAAAATATATAATCGTTTAATAAATATAACTTATTATATATCATGGAAAGTAATTAACTTCAGACATGACTTTTCTATCTGTGTCGATTAATGCCTATTTCTTTAGTTTTAAATAGCTCTGTCTTCATTCTAAATAAATAATATCCAAAGGTACATAAACAGAAAACCACAATTATACTGGTAACGAATAATATAATAATGACATTATTATCATTACCCTATTCATCATCATCATCATCAGTAGTAGTGGTAGTGGTAGGGGTAGTGGTAGTGGTAGTGGTAGTAATTATATAAATTAGTAGCTTCACCAGAGATTCCTAGCCGTGGAATTATGCATCTCTGTATATGACGGGGAGGTGCAGTGGACCAGCTACTACATCCCAGAAATGTCTTTCTCCTATATGTCTGGCGTGATAAGTTTTATGGTGTACCACCAAAGAGGTAATCAGCGATATCTAATAGGAATTAGTGCGCTGAGAAGGGGTAGAAGTTTCAAACAGCATATTGAGAAACAACTTTATAAATAAAAATTATTCCTTTTCTGTCTAATCGTTTCACTTACACTTAGCTTGCAAATTATGATCAGCCTAAACTATAGCAAGAGCACACAAGTCTTCCAGAAGTTCTTTTTTTTATTCCACTGCCTTTAGCTGCGGTAGTCATATCGGCGGCCGTTCTCCTTTGGAACATATCGAAGATGTTAACTCGTAAACGTTTGGTTGTATCATTAAATCACGCACACATTCGCACTCTCTTCATATTTCCAGACTATGGGGATGACGGGGAATCATCTTGGATGGAGAAAGATCCCCAAACCCAGCCGGGAATCGAACCCGGGACCCCTATCACGGCAGACAGGTGTTCTTCAAGAAGTTGTGTCGGTAGAAACGTGTGGTTCAGCAAAACATATCAATGAGTTCTGTTACAACAATTACGATTCCTTAAAAGTATCGGCATTTAAACTTGTGCAAATAAATTTCCAGAATAGATATTTAACATAAAGTCTTCTATTTTGAACTTCAGTTTAATACCTACAGTGAAACAAGTCGGTCTAATCTTGCATTCAAAGCTTATTTCCACAAATTTCTTCCTTCTTCCTCACATAAGGTTGCAGTAATTAGATAGAGAGAAGCTGCATTATGGAGTGTGTTGCTGTCAAAAATGAAAGTTCTCCTGGGTTTAAGGTGGGGCTCCAACTTTCATGTCACAGAGAAAATCCAAGCATCCATTATTAATAGCCTAACCACGCTGTTTTACGTCACCTACTTCAGTGTAATGAAGTGCTACACACGTTTTTTTGTTATTATGTGTAACTTTAGACACGGACGAATGAAAGTTCTGTGGGATGTTTTGTCTGAGAATTAATGTGTTGTGGACCCGGGTTCTATTCCCTGTTGGACTGTAACGCCATAAAGGTATTTCTAGACTTTTTTCATCTCTCTGAAAATACACAACCCTTTGCTATGTCCACGTAATTCTGTTGTTCTGCAGAGCGCTATCTATAAAGGGTATCTTCTTTTGCTATTTCTTCTGTGGATTCTTTCGCGTCTGTCTCCATCAATCTCAGCAATGATTATTATAAATACCCCTGCATATCTGAGAGGAGACCCCATGCTTAGTTAACTGAATGCTCACCTTTGCAACTTACCTAAATGTTCAGAAACTGAAAGTTATATGTAATCAGTGCACAGTAATTCCTTTCTGGTAACATGACAGATGAGGTAGAGTAGGATCACTGTTAAGCTTTCCACTTCGGCGTCTTTGATTCTGCCTTGGCATTCCTTGACAAACGTATGGCACTTGTGAGGTATTGTTTTGGTTATGTTTCCACTTCGGCGTCTTTGTATCTGGTAGTACTGTGATAATCTTACCCATTTATGACACTCCTGCCGAACGTAAAGCTGTATTGTTCACGTGTTTGCTGACCCTCTTGTTGCCGCGCCACTTAGGAAAGTTTCTGCTCCAAAGGCGCCGACAGCCGATATAATCGACTGTGCTATACCGACCAACCCTCATCAACATAGTTTGACCATATCCTGTTCAGTTCTGCTTAGAGCTTTTAAAAGTGAACATGGAAAGTTATTTTGACAACGTTTTTGTGCCAGGAAGAGATGATGACAAAGTTATGTCATATTAGGAAGAGTGTGATATCAATACAAATACTCGGCCAGTGAGGAAGTGGCTAGGAATGCTTATCTTTGCGAATAAGTTTTATATTTTAATTAACGCTTTATACTTTAATTTATGAACGCATATGTGATGATTATAATTATTTTTATGTTTATATATGTAAGCAGAGAATTCTTAGATTCGTGGAATACAATCATTACTAGTTTTGGACGATAGACAAGAAGCATATATATTCTTGATGCAAACCGCCCTAAAATATTTAATACTGGTGAGTTACACTTTGCGTTAATCTTGTGTGACGTAACACATTTATTTAATTATTTTATTTATAATTGAGTAGGTACATTTATGTAGTGCTAAATATATTTCGCTTTATTTCAAAAGAAAATATGTAACATTTCACTTAGAATTACAATTACAAAATTACTACAACATGTTCCTATAATTAAACATGCGCAGAATATATTTGCTATATGATGATTCTGTAAGTTAATAGAGTAATGAACAGAAATAAATTGGCAAATTCACGCTTTCATTTTTATTTTACTTTAAAGTTAAATTTGTTATGAGGTTTCCCCCACCCCCTCCCTAAAAGCTAACATCACCACTTTGCTGGCACTTTTCACCGCTGCCGGCCTCGCCGTGGCTGAGTGCTTAAACTGCTTGGCTCTCACCAAGGCGCCTGGGTTTGATTCCAGGCGGCAGCAAAGTGAGATTTGTGATGGACAACACGGTGCTGGGGCGGGTTTTCTCTGGGATCTCCTATCTCCCCTGCCATCTCATCCCACCGGTGCTCCATCGTCATGTCATGTGTATCATCATTAGGGTGAGGATTTCGTAAGCGCTAACGCCAGAACTGAACGTAAATTACATTCCTCTGCAACTGGACTATAGGTAGTTCCCCACTACCTGTACACCTGTGCGCATATACATTGCACCTTGTCCAGCTATCTTCTTCTTCTTTACCTTATCCCTAGTATACCACATAACGCGGTATATAATGCCGGGTCCGAAGAACGGAAGCTTGGGATCTGATACAGAACCAGGGTCGGTGATCAGCCCGATAACTGTTGTGAGGGTGAGAGAAGTGGTGATAGCACGAGGGCGACATGAATGATAGGAAAGCTGATGATGGAGCAATGGGTAGAAAGATGGCGGGGGAAACCGGAGATTCCGCAGAACTCCCACCCCTAGCGCCGTGTTAACCTGCTGTCTTCAATGGCGGAATTGAAGTCAAACATTATCACTTTGCACCTATCAGGTCTAGCGCCGCATAACGCACTTATTTTGCGATATAAAGAATGTCTTACTGCAAACAGTAAGATTCACCTTCAGCAAGTTCAACATGTGCAAGGTGATACACTCCAAGTGGTATATACTCAGTAGCAACTGAAATAGAAATGCAGGTACATCTTATAGAGGGATGTTGTTGAAAATGCACAGCATGTATATTAAAATGGAAAAATATATTGTATATTAAAACGATAATCGTGTTCATATTATACAAAATTGTATTCTAGGTGTTGTAAACATAAAATAAACATAGAACAGAGTAAGTCAGTGTAGTATACATTGTTTGCACCGTATATACTGCCTAAGGTAATAGAATATACGTAAACATGAGGCACCATATATTTTTTAGTCGATAAAATCATGCTGTAGTAAGTAGTTTATTCGCCCGACTGTGCACTTGCAGCGGTCAGCTAATTGTGCCCCTTCTTTACTGGTAATGCATATCTACGACTGTTTACATTGTTACTACGGATCCAGTGCTTTGTGTGTAGAGAACCTGAAGCAAACTGCTTGCAAAATCCGCAGCCTCATCATCAGCGTCTCCTCCTGCGGTGCCGTATGTAGTAAATGCTGGCGTTACGCACTACACATTCATTCATTCATTCATTCATTCATTCATTCATTCATTCATTCATTCTCATAATTGAGGTTGGCATTTAAACACCGAGAAGGCACAATCGGCAGCAACAGGGTTAATAAAGGAAAATATAAACTATGTAGTAAGCTTTTACAATAGAGGACAGATTTGCTCCTTTTATGTGAAACTGGAAAGCCAATAAGGACGCTGACTATAGTTGAGTCTTCTGCGTAGTTCCATATAGTGGGTGAGTGAGTGAATGAATGAGTGAATGAATGAATGAATGAATGAATGAATGAATGAATGAATGAATGAATGAATGAATGAATGAATGAATGAATGAATGAATGAATGAATGAATGAATGAATGAATGAAGGAATGAATGAATGAATGAATACATAAATACATAAATAAATATATAAATAGGTAAATATATATAAATATATAAATAAATATCTTAGGAACTCCTCCTGGTACCTAATTCCTTACCCAGGACGTATATTTCCAACTTTTAGTTTATTGAAATCTGAACAACTCAATTAATTACATAACAATTCTTCAGATGAAACCTACAACTAGAATAGAAAGGAAAAGAAAAAAGAAGAAAACTAAAAACTAAAATAAAACCTGAATCAACTTATTACTCAACTACCATAGCATATCCCTAAATTTAAACAATTTAAACAATATTAATATAATTAACACTTTTATCTTATTTGTTTTAAAATAAAAATATATCTTCCAAAAGTTATCAAATTACTTAAGAAAATATATAACTTCATAAATCTGTAACAGTAAATTATTTTAATTATTTATACACTATTACTTTGCTGTGTCAACTGATCAAATATAATCAATATATAACATATCTCAAATAAAACAATTTAAACCTTATAAACAAACAAGAAAACCATTCATAATACCATTAAGTACAAACAATCAAAATGTTATTAATATAAAACACTTCAACATCAACTTCCTCAATTCTGCAATACACACACACACACGCGCGCGCGCGCGCACTTAGAAACAGTTAATTTCAGGCCAATTATAAATCTATCAAAGCAGAAAGCTTTTCTCTCTCATATTTTAGCCCCTATTATATGTATAGGATACAGCCATTAAAATTAATCTCCACATTCCAAGCTGTGTCCCTCGTTTGCTTCTTGCTTAAGCTTCTTATCCACTTTCCCCCAACTCTTCTGAAAGTTTCCTTATCGTGTTAGTTTTCTGACATCCACCCCTTCCTTGTTTCAGGGAGAAATTTTCGCATAGCAGTAGCCCTTTAAACTCATATCACTGCAAATTGGATACCTAATGTTTTGCTTCCATTAAGCTTGATTAGTTCAAAATGATGGAGGAGTGACAGGTGTAAATTCAGATTAGATCTTCTTGAACGGTGACTTGTCTTTTTGACTTCGCTTGTTCATGGCTTCAAGATTAGCCCTTGTGTAGTCCAGCTTTGTTTCTCGAGCCTAAACAGTCAAAATAGTAGCTATCTTATCCTAAAGAAGCTTCCTCGCCAACTAACATTATAAAAGTAGTGGTAGCCATGTGCCTATTATGTGTTTCAAATGGAAAGAGTTCTCGCCTGTAGCGAATCAGATGCGTTAGAGCCTTCAGCGTTGCCACCTCGTTACTCCCACTCTTTTTATATTTCCCTCTCTCTCGCACACTTGCGAGTCTTCTTGGCGCTAGATGTAAGGGAACGCAAACTGAATTATCCAAAATTGTATAATAATGCAGTTGTTGAAATCACAATAGCAACCTGGATATTCTTATATTACGCACATTGTTTAAATATTTAGTTTAAAATTAATTAAAATTTATGAATTACTTATTTTTCTAATCCAACAAAAATACCAGCGGTGCATGCTTATAGCTGTGAATGTTACATACGTTATGAGATAATTCGTCATTGTCATTGTTTTCGTCGTATGAGTACTGCAAATTTATGACGATAGGTTCCAAAATCTCGATACGTTCTATTTATTTCCAAAAGTCACCTTCTTGTAGTCTTGTTGTGTTCCTTGTAAATTTCTTCATGAATAAGTCGTACAACGTCAGTCAGTTTAAAAATATTATTTCTATTTGCAACATAATTTGAACCCACATTAACTCAATTGGATTGTTCTGGCAGTAGTAAGGTTGAAGGTGGATCGTATCTCACCGATCCAGCTGATACACTTTCTCATGGAAGAGTAACTGAATAGTACTGTTTTGAAATCTTTAGAATGAACAGAGATTGCGAACCATGAATAGACAAATATAATGTGACCAGACAAGTTCTGCCAGACCAGCAGGAAGTATATTGTTTCCTCTCATCGAATTTAACAAACACTTTGGCTCATTCAAAGTACATATTTCTTGTACCACGTCATGTCAAACGTTTACGTTTCAGCTCTGAGTAATTTCAAATAACGTTCACGTATATGCCAACCAATAATGATATTTATTTCAGTGATTACGTTGCAATGCATTGTTATTATATAATAGCACCTGCTTTATTTATTTGTATTAGGAAGGCTATTTGAGCTAAACATATGGAGTTTTTACGGTTCTGTTAAGTACATTACCTTCTCCTTCCTCATGGATCAGTTTTTGCAAAATCTGAACTTTTGTCTTAGCGCGAATAGTATTTATTAGAGATTGTTTATTTTCGCGCTCGTCACACACCACATAGCGGGAATGCAATACAACACCACAGGACTCAATTGGTTGCTCACCTAGTAACGCTCAAGGATAAACATCATCCCATTTGAAACACATAAGTGGAATATACATGTACAATGATTTCTCCCAGTACTGTGGCCACCGCTCAGAGGCTCGCAAGCCAGTCGCAGCGGCTCGCTCTACCACCGAAATTGGTATAATATTCCCACAACCTGGCCGTTCTCAGATACAAGAATAATAAACATGCACCTCATCGTAAGAGAGGTGGAAATTTGTCATATTTGGTACACATATTTCTGGTATTTTCTTAGAAAACTTGTATTCATACTTAAGAGTTGCACATTCCAACCTATGTGCATTTCTTTTAACGCTTAAAATGTGTGAGATTTTTTGCTTACACTTCATGTTTCAGAGTTCTCCATAACTAAACATCACACCAAGTTAAATCAAAGGATCACGTAGATCACAATGCTTACTATTTATCCTAGCACTAAAACTTTGCTAAGTTGGACTTAACGACTCAGTAGTCGTGTTCAACATTGGTCAGCTTTTTATAAAATGATATTTCTGTATCCTTGCATTTGGTGCGTTTGGTTATACCGGGTCTTCAGATTTATTCGGCCTTTGCCGCCAACATTTTGACCCCGTATGACGTCAGTACTAGGAAACGAGATTATCATGCATTGCATCATGCAGAGCACTAGCGAAAGGTGAGTGGTGCCGGTGGATGTCAACAATTTCGAGGTCATCTTAGTGAAATGGGACTTTCCAATATTTATATTTGAAAGTTTCATTTGTATAACGTAAACTCGCTATCACAGCATTTATGCTGATAGGTACCTCAATAATTGGGCAGTTATTGTAACGTATAGGGCTTTAATGACACAACTTCCCCGTGATCGGGGAACAGGCGTGCTCAATTGTACAGCACACGCTTCCTTCCCCTACACATGATGTTTTCCCCACACCACTGACCAAGGTAGCGAGAGACAGAGGCAGCAATCATAGGCGTTGCTCCTTACGTTTGGCGTATCCTTGTTTTAGATGGAGCCAGATCACAAAAACTGGAAGAAATGAAAGCACGTGTTATATATGACCCTATGTTGATATTTTGGTACAGCTTTCTTATAAACTGGCGAAACATATTGGGGAAAAAAATACGAAACCATTTAGTGAGGCGAATTTATCCAACAAAGCTTGCTAGATGCTGCGAAGAAAGTTTGTCCCGATTTAGTCGATTTATTTGCATCATTCAGTCTCTCTCGAGGTACAGTAACGATACGCATAGAAGAATTGTGTTGTGATTTGGAAACACAATTAGAGGACAAAATAAGGTATTTAACATGTTTTTCTCTACTCGTAGCCCTGCACGAATCGGTGAAGAGATCTGAGGAGGCGCAGTTAATTGTATTTCTGAGGAGAGTTGATAATGAATTAAATATCTTATTTATGGCACAACTGCGTCTGTGGGAAGGACAACAAGCTGGTTGAAGATTTATATAATATCTCTTGCTTGCGTTTCGTATTCACAAGAAACGTCATACTTCTGGGAAAGTATGCAGAACTTCTAAAGCAACTACATGGCACATTCCCTTCGCAATTTGAAGATGTACAAAATTTGAGACAAATATCCAATTTTTTTGCACTCTTTTGAAGTTTCCATGTAGTGAGCTCCCACACGAGCTACAAACAGAAGTACTTTTACTGCAAAATTCCACAACAGTAAAATGTTCCAAGAAGGAAGGAGGGGAATTATCTAAATCTTTGCCCTGCACTGATTATCAGAGATTACGTTTGTTTGCATCTAATTTAATGGCAGTCTTTGGCTCTACATATACCTGCGAATAAACCTTTTCAAAGCTGAACTATATTAAAAGTGAGTACCGCAGCAAGATCAGAGACGATTACCTTGCTTATCTGTTGAGACTGTGCACTTCGTCTCTCGCACCACATGTTGCAGACCTTGTAAAACGTAACTTGTGCCACAGAAGTCATCCTAAGACACATTAGTTAGTAAGGTGTAAACTATGAGTGCGAACGCTTATGATTTCCTATACGTCCGAATGATAGCGATGTTCCGCCACTGGAACTCAGTAACCACAGTTAAACACGCGATTCTATCGCAGCGGGTGGAAGGAGGTGATTTCAACATCCCCTTTCCTGCTTTAATTGAACACCCCAGGCCTAGAACATCAAACTGTTTGCGAAGTCGGAAATGCATGCAGTCCAGGGTTCCATTCTGCACCGCTCCTTCGAGACAAGGGGCTCGCTGAACTGATAATGATGTCATTCATTTAAACCCTCTGGCGCTGAAGGTCGAATAAATCTGAAGACCCAGTATTATTTTGGTGCACTTTCTGCACATGCAACACACACCCATACAGATACTCCATTTTTCGAGTCTTGCAAGGGAATCTCGTGCGTAAAATCAGGTTTATCTGAACCTCAATGTCTGTTACTTTAAGTCGAAGCGGAGCCATGTAAAATGAACCATGATTTATCACAAAAGAATGGCCAATTACTCAACCATTGACATTTCACAAACTCAAAATACATAAATTTACCCGACTGTGAGGTTCACGTGACAGATACTTCAGAATTGCTGTGACACAGTATCGCTTCTGCTTTAAGAGTTTGGTGCCACGGTTGGCGAGCTCTTCGAAATACACGTTTCCCCTGCAAGCTACCTTACGGATTTTCGAGAAGCGTCTTCTAAGAGTTCTTCAATTCCTCACAATTCCTATTCAATACGAACTGACTGTTTTACCTTTTACTTTCCATCCAGAATGTGCCATGTACATCTAAACTTGTTCGCCAGCTTTCACATTCTCTGTTTTGAATGGATAAACTTTATATGGATAAATCCCCGTCTAACTTCGTAAAATTGCTTGATATCACATATACATCATACATAAAAACAGTTTGTAGGAACATTTAATCGTTCCCAGACTTTAAAACTAGCTATCCCTTTCAACCCCTGACTATATTTTGCTAAAATTATAAGCTGCCAAGTATGTTTGCTTTTGTAGTTTTTTGCGTACTTTACACTAAAAAGAGTGAAAAATTCTTACCTTAGCTTTTTTTCAGAAATCACTAGCACAATCGTGCGGAATCGGGCTAAACTGATACATTTCAGCTCAAATGTATGTACAAAATGTTGAAAACAGTTTTAGCTGAAATAACATGTATTATTTTATTTTGCAGAATTGATATAAAAATAGTTAAATTGCAATCAAATTAATATATTTACACATGAACTAAATGAATATGCAAGCATGAAAGTACATATCAAAATAAGGTTTTTATACAAACTATTCATAAATCAAGCTTGAAATTGCACATTAACGAAAATCTCTAAGATTTGACATGATATCTTTTAAAGCAGATTTTGTCTTTAGAAACACACAGATATTGATCACATTTAGTACATCTAGTTTTTGACCTGCTAGTGCAGCCCTCGAGCTGGCAAGTTCTAGGAGAAGTAATGTTACTGACCTCTGACCAGTGATCGAGGCCATCATTGCGCTTATTTGCAACTGGTTTAGGAGATGGTGTGTATATTTTCCTCTTAGGTGATGAGGCATTTTCTTGCGGTTCATCACATAGCAATCTTTTTTATCTGTTTGGTGGGGAGGTTGAAGCTTCTGCAACTGACAGTTTGAACTTCAGTAAGTCCATAATTTTGTTTTTGGGCAGCCTGTTTGCTCTGCATTCTTTTCTATATGTTTGCCAACTATTAACTGTAGTAAGGTCCAACAAATGCAGGATTACCTTCAGGGTCCATTTTCTGGTTTTGAACCATGTTCGATAGTACTCCATTAATTGGTCGCAAACATCAACACTACCCATATGTTGATTGTAATTTCTTACTACTGCTGGAATATTAATCTCAATATATACTTTTTTTCTCCTGTTTGCTCTACCGCTTCACTTTTGTTTGAGGCTCTACAGCTGAACAGGTGGATGCCATTATAACCTTTCTATTCAGTTATGACAACCGTTTCATCTTATCTAACATAACAGTGGCTCTCACCTCTTTCCATGTTCTCCTTTCTGAAATTAATATTCTGCACTCGATTCAGCATTATAGTTCCTGATCCCTCAATACCCTGCTCTGAAAGTTTGGCTAATAAAGGCACAGTTGTGAAGTATCTGTAAAAATAAACAAAGCTACCCTTAGGTAGTGATTGAACCAGACGTATGATAACTGAAGGTCCTAAACCACTTGATAATTTGCCAACATCCGAAACCTCCAACCATATTTTCAGGATTTCATTATCACTTAACCCTTAAACATATGTAATACATTGTTATTTGTACTGTGGAATGCAATCTAACGCGAGATTTAATAAGAATGTTGCACAAAAACATAGCTGCATTTTGAGCTTAGAATTTACAAAACAGCTCATATACAACCTAACTAGCACGAATGTGCGACTTCCATTTTACTTTGTCCTTACGCATACTAAATATTCATAATATTAACTTTTTAACATTGGTTCTACAAGAACAAACGTCAGGGACAAGATTCCTGCTCTTATATTGCAGCATACAGTAAATAAAAACGTAAATTACTAATTACTTACCTCGCGAGCAAATGGCGAAATCGTTTAAAAACTTTGGCCGTCTCTCACTGCCTCTGTAGGCAAAGAGTGGAAACAGAAACAGTTGCAGCTCACTGAACATAACACGCACAATCGCTGCAGGTCATGTTGAGGCAGAAAAAAGATTTCCCTTAAGCGGGAAAATTAAAACAAGCAACCCGCACGATCGTGTATCCTCGGGTGGAAAGGGAACACTCACAACTTAAGTATTTCTTGAAATTGCTGAACTTGTTTGCATAGGAAGGAAAAAAACTGGATATTGATACCATTCGTAGCCTTATTAGTATTGGTTTAAACTCCTCAATGTATAAGCAAAGAACAAAAACGAAACAAATTACACAAGACTTCAGTCAAATGCTGTTAACTCGCATCATGTTCTTGCAAGTAATATATAACCACAATGCATTGCTTGAGGGTCCCTGAGTCTCAGATGTGAGGGAAAAACATTGTGTGTCATGGGCGTTTGGTAATGGAATTATACAAAACCTACATTCACCTACATTGTGTGTAAGTGCTTTAAGTGCACCTTTGCTACCAAAAGAAACTTCAAAATACGACAATTCTTGTATTTTACTTCCAATATCCTGCAATGCAATTAACGAACGTATATTGCACATATTTTGGGGATGATAGCAATAGAAATGCTTACTCAAAAATAAAGCTAATGAGCCAAACCTTTTCGAAAGCGATATCAAGGTCAGTACCCTAGTCGCTGTAGACTTCAGATAATGTAGTCACTTTTCGTAGAATAGTGAAAATGAAATCGCCGCTTGCGCCAAAGAAGTAAAATATAAATGAAGCATGGATAAAGTTGTCAGAAAGTGTTATCAAATAAATGTAAGTGAATAAGCTAAGACTTCTGCACTGAAATTCAATACATTCCTTGCACCATTGAGTGATAGTGAGAGAGGGATGAGACTAAAAGGATAGTCCTCTTTTCAGGCTTTGGTCAGCTATAAAATGAGAAAAGAAGCTGATTTCCTGGTCATTAACCTCAGTGCTACGTTTTAGAACAAAAAACTGAGAGTCAGGAGATAAAACTCAACAAACTTACATTATTTAATTTCAGGAAAACAAGAAGATACGGAAGAGGGCAAGAGTTATATGCCTAGTCTGTTTTAAAATCACTTGCAGCACACGAACTTATTTTAAATTCCCAAACTGAAAAGGAAAGAAGTAATTTTAGGATTCCCGAAGCTTATTACGTAAAATGAAGCCTTAAATAATCCTAAATTGTTGGCGATTGTGATTATGTTTGCTATATAACTCTTTATATTATATCTGCCATGTTGGGGTACTGCTGAACTGCAAAAAAGTAAGTTACAAATAAATATATATTAGTCAGTATCTATTCCTGCTCTGCAGTTATTAGTTGGTTCTGCACAGAAAAGCAGAATTTTAGTTTGAAAATAATGCGGTCCTCAGATAGGAGTTTGAAATGTGGAACTGTTCTCTACTCCCGTAAAAATGTAGCTTGCCAAAATGTCTTAGGCTGCGCTTCGAAACCTGGACTCTCACAATCTAAGACGACAAGACACACGAAAAAGGATTGATATAGAATACGCGGAGCGTACAAAGCAGAAAAAATGATCTCCGAAGTAGCAAAAACAAACTCTGTTATAACTGTGCTAACTGAACCGAAGATAAAGGGCCGAGGCAGTGAAGAGATGAAAGGGTGGATACATGCATATCTACAGTGTAGTAGAAACAAAGAAAGCGCAAGGGAGGGTTTCGGCACTCATCTAAGGAAAGAATGTGCGCAATGCTGGAGCCAATTCAATGAAACTTATTCCGCTTTCAGTCAAATGTGAATAGAAAGTTTGAAAATATTTCGATTTATCCACCAACAATCAATACACAGTCTAATTCACAGAAAAAATGCATTAGACCTTAGTAAATCTTGAAAAAAACTTAGGACCACAAGGAAGTTCTGCTTTTAGATATTAAAATAAGTTTTAAATGGTTGTAAGACTTGAAGGTTTCACGGCGAGCATTACTATTCAGGGCTTCGCGGGTTATCAGCCGTGTCAAATTAAGAAACTTTGAGCTTTCGGCCATTGCAAACTCCATGGCCTTCTTCATGATCCTGAAGAAGGCCATGGAGTTTGCAATAGCCGAAAGCTCGACGTTCATTAATTTGACACGGCTGATCACCCATGAAGCCCTGATTTGTAAATGGTTGTAATTGCAAATCTTCATTACCACTCTAAGATACTACAAGCCTCTAGCAGGCAAGACGCGTTACTACACTCGTGATGAACCACAGTTTCTCTTCTTAGTAAAAAATCATTAAAAGATCACCCTGTGTCTTATATTGGCTTTTAATTGTAGGATACCGTACTGCACTCACACTACTTTCTCAACACACTCTTGCGCAAAGGCTTATTTCTCCGTCTGCACCAAGTTTAAAATAAACGTATACACAGGTACGTTCATTTTATATAGTATTTTTCAAGAAAGTAAATGTACACTTTCCTGAATTTAATTTAAAAATAAGCACTACAATCGAAACATGAACCATAGTAATATACCTAATATGCCTATTAGTTTTAAACTATATGGAAGCTACCTTGTGCCCACCTCGGTAGCGTGGTTGTAGCGAGTCTGCCTCACGTTTAAGAGGTCCCGAGTTGGAATCTCGGTCAGGGTGAGTTACCTGGATAAGTTTTTCTGGGGTTTTCCCCTATCCTGAAAGACGAATGTCAGGTAACTCTAAGCTCTATGGACCCTGGGCTCATTTGATCATCATTTCACCCATTCCATTCATTGTCCGATATGCCTTAACGTTGGAGGACGTAAAATTACAACAAAAAGTTACCTTGTAAATTACAAGCTTCATTTTAGACGATTAATTTCTCAATCAATAGGTTTTATCTGTGATATAAAGCGACCGGGACTGCCGTCCTACTTTCCAATAATTTGGGGTACATAAAACTGTTTTAATTGTTTTGTCATTTCAGTATGTTAGGAAATTACAGTAGAATAGTTCATGCCATAAAAGCGTAACAATTTTGCTAGAGTGGTAGTAAAATAATAGAGAAGCAGAAACAGTTTAAATAAATTAGTTGTCCACATACTTCCAAATTAGAGCGCCATAGTGAAAACCAGCCATTACAATTATTTAATAGCCCTTTAATCTAGTATGTGTGTGGAACCACTATGATAAAAAAACTACTTTGTGGCCAGGAATGAACTGTAGTGGGTGTACAATGCAAAGCTAGCAAAATGACACGTCATAAACGCATGTTGGTCTGCAACATGTGAGAACATCACTGCAGTTAACATACAACGGCGTTTTGAAGTGTCTACATCAACTTTGAAAGGCTTCAAAGGAGAATAGATCAAACAACTGGAAACGTTTCATTGCTACAGCTGTAACAAATATTTGTAATAATAGGTGCTGCAGAATTTTTTCCATTTTTTAAAGTGTCTCTCTGTTGGAGTACACAAAGCAACTAGAATAACTGTATGGAAAAGTCTAACCGTAACAATCTGTCTAGCCCATCGTACTCCTATGCCAATACCATTAGAACTAATTAAAAGTTAGAGATAATTAGTACAAAAGTGTAGTCAGTATCAGCAGTTGTTTTCATTGCCGACTTTTAACTGAACAGCATGGAGGTTAATCTACCTGATGATATTCCAAAGATTTAAGCCCCAGACGGAGACCAAAATAAAGTTAACGCAATGTACTTTCTTCTTGTACCTGCTTTACAAGCAGTAAGTATATAATCTACAGTTATTTTTATTTTCTTGCAACTTGCACAGCTTAGCTTAACTACTAATGCGTTATTTCGATACTTTAACTTGCCTTTTTATGTCTCAAGCGCTGGAAATCATTAAATTTTTTCCTTTGATGAAACATGCAATAACCAGGCACGTTTTTAGAAGTCAATTTCTGGGGGGATCCAAAAAATGTACGTTTATTTATTTGCTTTTGATAAAGAATTAATCAGGGATGCGTTTTTATCATGTTAGTAAAAAAATAAAGAAACATGCAATATACGAGGCATGGTTTTTAAGTCAGTACCGTTTTGCGATTCCGCCGCCTCAGCGCTACGGTCGGCGTTCCGCGCATGCGCGATACATCTGTTGTCTACGCACTGACGCCATTACAGTCTGATTCTTCATTGTATACGTTGGTTACTGAGTGTTTAAGATGCTTTCGACAATCGTGAGTCCCGCCGATTGTGAAGTACGGGCTGTTATACGATTTCTTAGTGCTAAAGGCGTAAAACCAATCGACATTCATCGTGAGATCTGTGAAGTTTACGGACAAAACATTGAGTGATGGAATGGTAAGGATATGGGTGAGAGAATTTAAAGATGGCCGCACAAATGTGCATGATGAAGAACGGAGTGAGCGTCCTTCGGTCGTTACTGAAGATTTGGTGCAGAAAGTGGACGAAAAGGTGAGAGAAAACAGACGCTTTACAATTTCATCATTGTGCGACTATTTTCCCCAATATTCTCGTAGTGTTTTGTATCGCATTGTGACCGAGAACTTGAAGTACCCGAAATTGTGTTCACATTGGGTTCCGAAAATGTTGACGGATTTGCACAAAACCCAACGTTTAGGCAGTGCATTGACTTTCCTTGAGCGGTACCACAATGAAGGTGAAGATTTTTTAGACCAATTTGTTACTGGTGACGAAACATGGGTGGCGTACGTCTCACCAGAATCAAAAAAACAATCCACGGAATGGCGACATTCATCATCACCCACAAAAGTGAAGTTTAAGCAATCAATTTCTGCCCGGAAAATCATGTGCACAGTTTTTAGGACAGAAAAGGAGTATTGCTAATGGAGTTTCTGCCTCGTAATGAGACAATCAATGCAGCGTCTTATTGTGAGACATTGAACAATCTGCGCTGTGCAATCCAGAGCAAAAGACGTGCCAAGTTGAGTAAGGGTACCGTTTTGCTTCATGACAATGCCCGTCCACATGTGGCTAATCGGACCAAAGATCTCATCACATCTTTTCAATGGGAAACTCTAGATCATCCTCCATACAACCCTGATCTGGCGCCCAGCGACTATCATTTGTTCCTGAACTTGAAGAAACATTTGGGCGGTCAGCGTCTTCAAGACGATAACTAAGTCAAAACAGTTGTGATACAGTGGTTAACACGTCAGGCGGCAGAAGTTTATGAGGAGGGTATTCAAAAACTGGTGCCACGTTATGACAAGTGTCTCAATATTCACGGAAATTATATAGAAAAGTAGATTAAGATACAGGCTTTCATGTAAAAATAAAATTATTGCAATATCTATGCACGTATTTTTAATTTCAAAGCGGTGAGACTTAAAAAAACATGCCACGTATTATATTTACATGACTTTCTCCACCCAAGCTTCTACAAATTGTTCTTTGAAAAGTCTGTTTTTGTCTTGTTTCTTTGGATAAAGTCTGTAGAAAGGCCTTGCATATTGCATATTTTTTGTTGTTATACCTGAGATAAAGTGATATAAGCAGTTATCAATTTAAAAAAGCGAGCCACTCTTTGATGCATTTGAAGTATTAGTTCTTCTTGAATGAAAAAGAGAATAGGAACTTAGAAGTTAAAAATGACATACCTTTAAGTAAGCAGCTGGGAATTCTAATCAACAAATTATAATACATCGGAATTGGTTGACTTCGCAATACATTATTGTAATTGACATTATTTGTGTATTTTAACGAGTTCTGCAGCTGCTGTGCAGTAAATTTTCGTTTATCTCTTAAATAACTTCATGTCTGCCTGACAGTGAATAGAGACTTTAAGATGAGAAGTTTGAATAAACAGTTTCAATTAATTTTAATACATTATAATATTAATTATATTTCCCTCTCTCTCATACACTTGCGAGTGCTTGTGCCGCTAGACGTAAGGGAACGCAAACTGAATTTCCCAAAGTTTTATAACAATGCAGTTGTTTTAATCACAATTGCAACATGATTATTCGTATATTACACAAATGTTTTAAATATTTAGTTTACAATTATAGTTTATAAATTACTTATTTTTCTAATCCAACGAAAATACCAGCGGTGCATCCGTATAGCTGTGAATTTTACTTACCTTAAGAGATAATTCGTCATTGTCATTGTCTTCATCGTCTGAGTACTGCAAATTTGTGATGATAGGTTCCAAAATCTCGTTATATGTTATTTCTTTCCAAAAGTCGTCTTCTTGTAGACTATCTGATGTCTCACGCAGCTTTCCCAGTCTTGTTGTGTTCTTATCAATTTCTTCGTGAATAAGTCGTTCGAGGTCAGTCAGATTAAAAATATTATTTCTGTTTGCAACATAATTTGAGCCCACATTAACCCTATGGGATTGTTGTAGCAGTAGTAAGGGGGGAAGGAAGGTGGTTCGCGTCTCATTGGTCCAGCTGATACACTTCTTCATGGAAGAGTAACTGAATAATGCTAATTTGAACTAAAGAATAAATAGAGATTACGAACGATTCATAAACAAAGATATGATCTGACCAGATACGTTCTGCCAGACTAACAAAAAGAGTATCGTTTCCTCTCGTCGAATTTAACTAATACCTTGGCTTATTGAAAGTACATATTTCTTTTACCACGTCATATCAAATACATACGTTTCAGTTCTGAGTAATTTCAAATGTAGGTTCACACATACATTCCAACCAATAATGATATTCATACAGTGCTTACGTCGCAATGCATTGTTGTAACATAACGACATCTAATTTATTTATTTGTACTAAGAAATCTATTTGAGCTAAAAAATAATGGATTTTTGCGGTTATGTTAAATACATTACCCTATCCTTCCTCATGGATCGGTTTTTGCAAAATCTGAAATTTTGTCTTAGCGTGAATAGTATTTGTTAGAGATTAATTAGTTTACCGCTCGTCACACACCAGTTACAGGGAATGCAATACGACAACACCGCAGGACTCCGATTGGTTGCTCACCTAGTAGCGCTCAAGGACAAACATCATCCCATTTGAAACATATAATAAAGACATTCACTAGTGCTTAGCTATGGTACTTAGCCTAACTTTAGGACGCCCCATGGACTGCGTGTAATGCTTAACCGTGTACGGCCGCTTGGTCACTCAAACAGCTAAGGCTAAGCGAATGAGGATAAAAGTTCTGGCGAATTTTATACTGCGGTATGTAGCTAAAGTTTATTCTAGTCAATCCTTACGAGCTATTCGTGCTACTATACAGCAGATTAATCATATTAAAAGAGTGACTTCGCAAAACAGCAGTGCTTTATATTGAAAGCTGTTGTTACGTCATTGTTTAGTTTTTGTAATGCAACAAACGGTGAGTGCTGTAGTGGACGCTCCATTGAATGAATTGACAGTAAAAACTGACCTAAAACACAGCAGCGAAATTATGGAGAAAACTGCACTGAATCTTATTAGTGAAAGGATAATTTGAATAAAGTCGCAACATCAGTGCACATGTTTGTGTTCAATTTTTTTGTTTTATACACCTTACTTTTATACTATTTCTGTATTTGGATGTAGTAAAACTGCACATCCGAGCATTTCTTGTATGTATTGTGACTTTGTGGGCTCGTAAAATTAAAAGTACAATTTGCAGAAATTCAAAATGCTCTTTGTTTCCGTAGAAAGGCACTTGTACAAATCTGATATCAGCAGAATGACTTAACACACACGAGCGCAATCTTCCTGGCTGTCTGCACACTGCTCACTAGCAACTTTATTCCTTACGGCTTACTGCCGGATTCTGGCTCACTTAGTCGTCCGTAGTGTTATTTATACAGGGCCCGCTGTTTCTCGAAGTTTCCCGAAACCTGACGAAGTCACATGAAAGCTTCGCGGCCTTTCAAGGCGGCAGTTGAAAGATATAGAACAGTCCAGAAACTTCCCTGGCTCCTTCTCTCCCCATTCCGTCTCTCCTCCGCAAGTAATTAGCGCTGCGTACACGCGCTGACAGGTCTGTGGGTGTAGCTTGGGTGCTATCTGTCTCTTTCATTCCCCGCTACTATCTCTCTCGGTGCACGTCTACAATGCCTCGCGACAGTACTTTTAAACTTAATGTACTTCCTTGATAGTTTTCATATTCGTGGGTTTTACGTTATCAGTCAGTTCACAGATTTTACAAATAATCTCACTAGGACCTTATTGTGCAGTTTACAGAGGTATGAAAATTTATATTGTGCAATTAGTTCATCTGTTATTCATCACCATCATCATTATCATTTGTGATGACAAAGTAATTCTCACAATGCTACTTATTTCTTTCTGAATAATATAGCCTTAATATTTGTTTCGAATCCATTTATGTATGTTTTGGATACTACAGGCGGTCACTGTGAAGGAAAAATTACTCGAAAAAACCTAATGTGCGAAGTAGAAAGCTTCTGAATATTTTACACATGAACTAACAAAATATTCAGTTCAACAGAAAGAGGATAGAGAGGGAAGATAATTTAAAAAAAAAATAAGCTGTCAAATTGGTAAAGCCGATATACAAAACGAAAAGTTCTGTGTTTTTCCCTCTTTTTCCTTTTTAAAGTATACGATCGTTTGTAAGCGAATTATACATTTGTGCGAATGTGGAATGGGAAGTTGAGAGTATGCCAATTATCGAACTCAAAGGCGTGAACAAATTGGATGTTGTAAATACCGCGTCTGTCAACGCTTCTTTGAATCATTTTCCTCCAGCATTTATACGAATTTCCCTTATAAATACGCCATTTCGAGAACCACTTTCCCTCTCTACTTCACCTTCTCCCCATCTGTCTCTCCCTCCTTGGGAAATGCTTCACCAGTACCATTGATTATCATTTCTTGTTAAATTCATATTTCTCCGACACGTAATTACGTACTTCTCAAGCACCAAAAGGCTCTTAACGTATACGCAATATACAACACAGTGGTGATCGTTATAGGTCACGCAATGGTTCTTCAACGCTGAAAATTTAAATGAAAGCTTCGATACGAGTCCCTTACCTGTTTTCCCTGGACGTCAATGGCAGATATTCAGGGAAGTCGTGGAGTTTCCAACAAATTAAATACAATAGTTCATTTACACATACTAACTTAGCACGGAGTTAAACAAATTTACTTGTAATCATATTTTAATTCTTATAAACCTGACATATCTTCCTCTAACACCTTTTCTTCTTCATCTTCTTCTTCTGTTGAGTAATTACCCTATATTCCAACTACTGTTAGAAAATGCCTAGGTAGCATCCCCGTCACAATCATAAATCAGTCTAACATTAGCATTACTGGTAAATACCTAGGTACCAATCGCAACCACAGACACGGAACATTTTGCTGCTGACACTGATGGAAAATACCTTGGTAGCGTAAAAGAACCACAATTACATAATAGTCTGCTACTATCACTGTTAGGAAGTGCGAAGGTATTGTCGCCAATCACAATCATAGAAAATCTACTGCTAGCACAGCTAGTGAATACCTTGTAGCATCCCCAGCCGCAATCATAGAACTAGGGGAAGGTAGGTGCGAATAAACCGGAAAACTCCAGGGGAATAAGTCTGATATCTATATTAGGAAAAATATGCACAGGAATATTAGCAGAAAGCTAAGAGTATGGGTAGAACAAGAAAGGAAGCTGTCTGAATTTCAAGCCGGTTTCAGGAAAGGAAAGCAGACAATAGATAATCTGTTCATAATAAAGAATATAATAGAAAAATATCTCAGGAAGAAGAGAAGAAGCGCATACATGTTCTTTGCGGATTTTGAGAAAGCTTTTGATAAGATAAACATAAAAGCTTTAGTTTGGAAATTGAGGATGAAAGGGGTAAGTGGAAAATATATAAAAGAGGTAGAGAAAACCTATGAAGGGCTGAAGTTTTGCATAAGGTGGGACAAAATGTAATTACGGAGATGACAGAACAAAAAGTAGGCCTAAGACAAGGATACAAAATGACTCCAAATTTATTTAACTTATTTGTAGATGAGATAATAGACAAGGTTAAAGACGGAAATCAGCATTGTCCGGTAATAGCAAACTAAGAAATTCCTGGACTGCTATAAGTGGATGACTTAATGGTAGGATCTATAACGATAGTAGGATTGTAGAAGGCAACAAATTATATCCAGAACTTTTGTGAAGACTGGGGAATAAAAGTAAACATAAATAAGTCGAAAGCTATGGTCTTCAAGAAGGGAGTTAAACTAGAATAAGATGAAAACTGGGTACTAAATGGCAAAAGGGTAGAAGTGGTCAATGAATTTCAATACTTAGGAGTAAGTTTGAATAACAATGGAAAGTGGGAAGCTCACAGGAGAAAAATATAAGAAAAAGGAAGGCGGCAATGAATGGGACAAGAATATGCAAATATAAGAATGTTAGAAAGAATATACGAAGCACTAGTTGTCCAAAATGTTGTCTGCACTGGAGATCTGGGGGGGGAGGGGCACAGAGGTAAACAAAAAAGTGGACTAAAACTACAGAAGTTTTGTAAAGAGCTACTAGGCTTACCAAGATCAGCACCTAGGGAAGTAGCTTTAAGAGAATTAGGAAGGTCAATAAGAAATGTAATAATAATGGAAAGAATAATAAAACTTTGGTATAGATGTTTGACCAAAGAAGAAGGGGAAATTATGAAATTATGCATGAGACAGGAAAAAATATTAGAGAACTCAAATAGTTGGTGGGCAGAGATAGGAGGAATCATGCAAAAACTAGGAATGGTAGATATATGGAGATTAGAGGAAAGGAATACATGCGATGTGAGTAAATTAGTAAAATGCAGAATAGAAGATACAGAAAGGTAGGAAATATGGGGAAGTCTAGAAAATATGAAATCGTTACAATTTTACAAGAAAATAAAGGGAATTTGGGGACGAGAAGCATATGTAGATTACAGCAATAGGCAAGAGAGAGAAGGGTTAGCTTGGATGAGAACAGGAACAATATTTCTAAGAGGGATAAGAGGTAGGGAAAAGGGAATTTGTGAATTGTGTGGGGGAAAAGAAGGCATAGAACACTATGTAACAGAATGCGAAGAGGTTGCAATGTGGAGAAAAAAGGTTTTGGGCGGAAAAATGGGAGAAAGTAGAGAAGAGAATAGTGGCTATAAAAATGTTAACGGGCAGGGAGGAAAAGAAGGTAAGAAGTATTGGTGAGTTTTGCAGAAAGTAAAAGAAACATGGGCAAGAAATGTAAAGAATATAAGAAAGGAAGATGAGGGGCGGGAAGAAGGGGACTAATTAAGTAATAAGGAGACATGGAGGTTAAGAGCTACCTGGCAGAGCAGAAGACCAGGATGTCATGGAAGCCAAGGTAGCAACAAAATAAAGACAAATAAATGTAATCAAAAGTTGTAAAGTAGCCAATGTCTACCATTACTACTTGGAAAATAGTGCGACAAAATACAATTCCCCTCCAGAATGCTGTCTCTACTTCTAAAATTAATGCTACCAAATTCAATCACCTATCAGTGTACCTTACAACTCCAGTTCATGTCTATAATATAGATGAAGGGCTTAGCTGTCAACCGAGAATGAAGAATGCTGGTTCGACCGATTCTCACCCAAAAATGAGGCTCTGATTACATCGGAAGAAAGAATACAGCTATTTTCCCTCCCAATGTTCTATTATTGAAATGAAGTGTGTTCCGATTCCCTCCATGCCCGCCTCAGTAACGTAGATGGGAGCGTGTCGCCCTCACGTTCAAGAGGTCCCGATTTCGAATCTCGATCAGGGCGAGTTATCTAGATAAGTTTTTATCCGGTGTTTTCCCTTATCCTGATAGAGGAATGTCAGGGAACTCTAACCTCCATGGACCCCGGACTCATTTAAGCATCACTTCAACAATTTCATTCATTGTCCGATAAGACTTAACGTTGGAGGACGTAAAACAGCAACAAAATCCCTCCATGGTTTAACTGCACAATTTTCCGTCCTACTTTACACAGACTTCGGACTGTCAGGGATATTAACCGAAATAACCCATCAACAACCATGGTATGTTTAAAAATTATTTTCGTTAATCAGTTAGCCATGTACGAGGGCTATCTAGAAAGTAGATTACGTTTTGGAATAAAAAGTAAACAAAGTATAGGAAACAAATTTTATTATATACAGATGAAAGCCACACTCAAATACTACTTTTCGACATAGTCACCATTCAAATTAAGGCATTTATCGTAGCGATGTACGAGCTTGGAGATTCCTTCGTCGAAAAATTCGGCCGCCTGCGCCTTCAACCACTTCGTTACCTCTTCTTGCAGCTGTGCGTCGTCATCAAAACGCTGCATAGCCAGCCACTTCTTCATTGCTGGGAATAGGTGGAAGTCGCTCGGTGCCAGGTCGGGACTGTACGGCGGATGAGGAAACAACTCCCACTTAAAAGATTCAAGAACTTCACGAGTGACATTTGCCGTGTGGGGCCGGGCGTTGTCGTGAATCAACAAGATCTTAGAGCTCAACATTCCTCTGCGCTTGTTTTGAATGGCTCTTCTGAGTTTTTGGAGAGTTTGGCAATACCTTTGAGAGTTTATTGTAGTGCCTCTTTCCAGGAAGTCCACCAAAATCACACCTTTTCTGTCCCAAAAAACAGTCGCCATCATCTTCCTTGCCGACATTGTTTGCATGCATTTCTTGGGTTTTTGGGGAGAACTTGTGTGCCCCCACTGCATTGATTGCAATTTCGTTTCACAGTTCACGTGTTTCACCCATGTTTCGTCACCAGTAACGATGCGATCGAGTAAAGAGTCACCATCCTTATGGTAAACGTCCAAAAAGTTCAACGCTGCAGCCATTCGCTGATTTCTGTGGTCCTCTGTCAAGATTTTTGGAATCCATCTTGCACAAAACTTGTGGTAACCAAGCTTTTCGCTGATGATTTCGTGCAACAAACTTCGCGAAATTTGTGGAAAACTCAAAGAAAGTTCCGTTATTGTGAACCTTCGATTTTCACGGACTTTAGCATCGACTTTTTCGACAGGTTCGGCAGTCACTATGCTGGGTCTCCCACTTCGATCTTCGTCGTGAACATTGGTTCGGCCATTTTTAAATCTGATGACCCACTGACGCACGCCACCTTCAGTGATAATGTTGTCCCCATACACTTCACAAAGCTGCCGATAGATTTCTATCGGTTTACAGTTTTTTGCAGTCAGAAACCTTATTACTGCACGCACCTCGCAGCTCGCGGGATTTTCAATTAACGCAGACATTTCAAACCGTCACAGTATCTGAACGGAGCACAGCACGAACCTCTCACTAGCACGGCTAGATGCCGACTGAGCTGCGCAACGCTCTGACCCCAAGATGGCCGCGCTAGCCCCGCCCCTAGCGGAAACAGACGAAAACGTAATCTAATTTCTGGATAGCCCTCGTATACTAATCAGTCAAAATCCTCTAGATAAAGATATTCGGAAATACTTTGTAAGAAGTGGCATTGCAATATCGCGATGGACGGATGTGTCCATGGTACAACTGTTCAATTTTTTTCACCAAATACTTCCCTTTGCATATGTATTTTTAGTGTTGGCTGCCTGGATAGCGTAAACAATTATTTCAATTTTTCTGTCTGTCTGTCTGTATTTTGTATAAAACATCTACAAACAGCAATATGTTAGGGTGTGATGTGTAAAATCAATTATTGAAATTTGCGTGGAAATTTGCGTCCCTCTTTCAAAGTGCATTAGCAGTTTTCAGCCCATAGAAAAGAGGCATCGCTATCGATGTAACTGTCTGTTAGATAATTACAGAATTCTCTCACTTTTTCAAAGTTAGGCATTTGCTACGTAAAATGATCGACGAAACAATTTTCGACGTCGAATGTGTCCAAATTGTGCCTTAGAAACTGAAAAATATCAGAACTATAGTGTTTATCTGTAGGTCCTAAAACTAATTTCTCAATTGTTCTCAACCATGCTTGGCCAAGAAGGAATCGGTAGCACTTGATATAGACATTTGGGAAAGCCGACCTGACTGCTGTATAAATACTACCTCAAAATCAGCAAATAGATCTGACGGCTTTATGTAAGTTTGAGTTTGCCCGCCTCGGTGGCGTATATGATAGCGTGTCTGCCTGACGTTCAAGAGGTCCCGAGTTCGAATCTCGGTTAGGGTGAGTTCCCTGGATAAGGCTTTTTCCGGGGTCTTCCCTTATCCTTAAAGACGAATGTCGGGGAGGTCTAAGCTCCATGGACACTGAACACATTTGAGCGTCATTTTACCCACTTCATCCACCGTCCGATATAACCTAACTTTGGTGGAAGCAAAATTAAAACAACTAAATAAGAATGTGTTTTGTGCATTCTCCTACTAATAGAGAGAGTGCAGTAAAATATGCCTTCGTGTATTTCTTATTTGACAACAAGTAAACCAGAAGAATATAGTATCTGTTTCTCACAATGTGCAAAGTGAACACTTGCTTAAGAAATTGGGGAAATATTGGAACATATCGTTTACAAACAGACACTCTGCAGAGCATAGTATTGTCGCAAACCCGTATCTACAATCGCGTGGCTAGTTTACACAAAAGGAACTGATAGGCAGGCAGTGTGAAAACCAAGACCCGGCAGACAAAGATAACATGCAGATAAAGGTCTGCCGAAACAAGCAAACTGAGGTAAATGGAAATTTCTAGTTACTTCTGAACTGATAGAGGTTGTTCATTTTCTGGTTTATTTTCGAATAATCTAGAAATTATCTGCGAGGTATCTAAGAGATTGTGACACCCCAGTCGTGAGGTTGCTGTAAAGAAATGTAACAAGAGTGTGTTTTTGTAACGAGAGCTGTTTGTTATTGTCACCGACCTTGGAAGATTGTGTTGTGATATGTGATGTAATTTTGCTGCTACGGGATGTATTTCTACGCAAATAAAGGACATTTAGAATTTCGGCAAATTGGACTTCTAATTCTACGAACTCACAAAGTCACAGTATGTTGAATCGGTAAACAAGTAAATATGACTATCTGTTCCTCTATGATATTCGCCTACAAAAAGTTTTCACCTTTCGTTGTTTTAAATTTAACGGTATTTAGTGCACTTTACACATCCTGTGTAGTTGTGCGTAATGGAGGCCTTACTTTTCTTCTCGCTCTGTAATTTCCTTTCGATGTGCACTGGATATCCGTAGTAGTAAGCAAACGTAGTTGTTATCTTCAGCTGCGTGCCTTTTAATACTACTTCTAATCATTTGTCTATTTGGTTTTGCATAATTTTCAGTATTCTGATTATGTTGCACGTTCCGTTCCATGATCACTTCATCGTTTGAAACAGATTTTATAAACTACTTGCAGGTTTTTAATACACACATCCATTTACTAACTCCATCATTCAATATTTTTGGACGTTAAATTTATAGTCTCCTAGTAGAATCACTTTCTTGCCCCTTTCACTTCTGATTTTTTCCACGTGTGTCATTTTCTATATACACATTCGAATACACTCCAGTGCACTACTGTATTGAATGAGCAGGTCTACTACCTACACCAAGGATATAGAAGGCGACCGAATCGATTGGTGTATTTGCTACCGACTTGAGTATTAGGTATTATAACACAGAACTGAGGACAAAGTCGGCGTGCAGGAGGGGATCGGAATATATAATTCCAGCAGAAGCTGTTCCATACGGAGAGAATCCGCATGTTTGCAATTCCTGCTTCGGAGGGAATCGAGGGAAAAAAATAACCGAGGGAGGTAGTCGGTAGTCACCGGAAGAACGATCCATTTCCTTTAATATACACACTAGGTTTAACAAACAACTACACAAAACCTCGCTAAACACACGAGCCTCTTTCTCTCTCCTACACTCTCCCTCCCTTTAATGACGTTCTCCAATGTAAGTCATATCGGACGATGAATGAAATGAGTGAAATGAACTTCAGTTAAGCCCAGGGTCCACATAGCATAAGTTATCCGACATTTATCTTTCAGGATAAGGGGAACTCAAAGCCTCGTCCGGATAACTCACTTGACCGAAATTCAAACCAGTGGTCTATATTTGTGAGGCAGAAAAGCTACCACCATGATACAGAGGCGGGTAAGCTGAAGGAACATTAACCTTCAAATAAGGAATTTTTGAACAGGAGTGGAATTAGAAGGGGGTATAAACTGCGTAGCCCTGAAAATCAAATAACAATATTTTATTCTGTATAAATTTGACTGATGACTGAAAGGAACACTTTCCAGCTCTACTACATAAAGCGCATGCTTATTTTTAGTATAATAATTGTTATTATAATTGTGGAAACATGAATTATTACCAGCTAGTGAATTTATTTGCGGGGCTGTTTAATCCCATTCTTCAGGAATGAGAGTTCAGGCTGTCGCCGCCGCACCCGACACATGTTCTGCCAGCTTGTGCACGAGAAAAGCAGAAGATAGTACAATTAGAAAAAAGCACGAACTTAACCCTGTCCGACATACGACTAGCGCTGGTGGAAAGTAATGCCACGAAGTATAGAGAAAACTAATATATTATTTACATTGCAAAAAAGTAGCAACACCTGATAGAATCGCTTGTCATCACACTTCGAATGCTGCTAGAAAACATCACACTTAAGCTACAGTACCTAGTAAGTGTGACGTTAATTCTGCTAGAGATCAGAAATCACTACTAATCACCAACAGGTATGAAACAAATTTGGAACATACGAGGGCTGTTCAATAAAGAATGATCACAATCTTTTTCTGACAAACTTACCTTTAATCATCCTCATAATTTTGCTACTCCTTCTCAAAATAGTCTCCCCTTAATGCGATGCACTTGTCCCAGCATTTCTGCCAGTCTTTAAAGACCTGCTGGAAATCATTTTAGAGAGATCCTTCAAAAACGCCTCCGCAGCTTTATCCACTGCTTCTGATTATGGATAATGCCTCCTACGAAGGCGTTTCTTCAAGTTACGGAATAGAAAAAAGTCACATGGCGCTAAATCCGGACTATAGGGAGGGTGAGGGATGCACTTCACGTTTATTTTTGCAAGATATTCAGCAACAACATTGTTAATATGCGGCCGCACATTATCGTGATGCAGCGTCCAGCCTCCTTCACGGAAATGTGGTCTTTTGCGCCTGATATGGACTTGCAATGTTTTCAGAACATTCCTGTAGTATTGTCCAGTTACTGATGTCACTAATGTGCGTGCAGGTACAACATGCTGATAAGCCATTCCATGAATGTCAAAGAATGAGAAGACCATAACTTTCCCAGAAGAAGCAACCACTTTGGTTCTTTTTTGGAGGTTGGCGATGAAGAAGATTTTCTCACTGAGCTTTGCTGTTTGCTCTCAGGATCAAAATGATGTAGCCAAGTATCATCAGCAGTGATTACGTTTGAAAGAAACTCCGGATCCTCCTCTAACATCAACTTTAACGGCATGCACACCTGCATGCGAATACCCTGTTGTTCGGGAATCAATAGTCTTGGAACCCAAAGCACACAAACACGTTTCATGTGTAATGTTTCTGTCACCAAAGTGTGGGTGGCACCCAATGAAATGTGCAGTATTTCAGAAAGTGGTCTTGAGGTAATTTGTTGATCCTCTCTCACAATGGCAGTAGCAGTGTTGATGTTTTCTTCCGTAAGAGCAGTAACTGGAGCACCGGGTCCAACTTCCTTTGAAATTTATTGTCTCCCCTCTTTAAACATTTTATATCACCTTTGATCTGTGTCTAGAGAAAAATAGACTCTCTATAGGCCTCCTGTAACATTTTATAGGCCTCTACTGAAAATTTGTTGAGATGGAAGCAGAATTTCAAAGCCACATATTGTTCCTCGCGTGTTACCTCCATTGTAGCGGTAGGTGATAGTGAACATGTCTGAACTTGTCTGGTTCTTACAGGCGGGAACCAGGAGTACTAACAATGAAACTACTATGGCGTGTTTGTTTCACATTAATCTAACAGAATATAATAAGATTGAATTTTAGTGCGAAAGGTTATGACCGTAAACAAATTGTAATCATTCTTTATTGAACAGTCCTCGTATGAACTGCACAAATTAGTGAAAATCATAACTGTACCAGATTGTTGTATATATTTTAAGTTTCTTCTTGTTGATATATACATCTTTATTGTGAAAAATGGGCTTAGAAAATTTAAGCAACTTAAGTGAAGTAGAATCAGACCAACTATAAGTAACTTATTCTGAGGTACACCATATTCAGTGATAGCGGAAAAGAATTACTATATAAATTTAAAGGGAAGTAAAGAATTGGATTAGTTTGGGGTGTAAGCTTGGCCGGATAAAAAGGAAAGGCAAGCGTTCTATAAATTAAAGCGGATGACAGTTATGACTTCTAACGGAATATTAAGGACTGGTGTAGTCCATAATGTATGTGAATAAGCTGATCCTTTTAATACTTTAGAGAGGGAAGATGACCCTTCTCAGAAATATGACCAATACCGAGTATCTTGCACACAGTTGGCAGAAGCACACACACGATTAGGTACTACTAATCCTTATAAGAAAAATAGTATAAAAGAGCCTTAATACCAATGTAAGGATAAAGGGCATAAGTAAACCATATGTTACAGTCTTGAAGTTATTGATCTCCACCTCCAACTCTAGACCACGCCGTGGCTCAGTAGTTAGACGGCTCGACTCTCAACAAGGCGGCCCAGGTTCACCGCAAAGTGATACTTTTGGTGGACAACACGGCGCTGGAGCTCCGGTTTCCCCTGCCATTTCATTTCACCAGTGCTCCATATTCATCTCATGTATCATTAGTGTCACCGCCTGTGGTGCCACGTGTAGTAAAAGCGGACGTTAAACACTACACATTCATTCCACCTCCACCCCTATGTGTTAGCCCATGGCTGACTGGTCATATGTGCCTATCAGTTGCTCCAGAATTTATGACATTCGAGATAGTAAAACCTGAACACAGGACGATGTAGCAAATTGTAATTTATGGTAGTACGCCTAAAATGTGTATCGACACCCCACTTACATATTGTACTGACATTTGTCCTTCCCTGCAATCACAAAAAGCACAGAGAAACCACGTGCTCACTGAGCAGAGCTTGTAGACTTTTTGTAAAATACTAATAAGAAAATTTATAGAAATAATGAAGGGTTGCTGGCAAACACTCCGGGCTTGCTCTCATTAAACCTGTTTCATTACCTGATGATGTCAAGCCCGCCTGACTAGCGAAGATGGCACCGTGTCTGCCTGACGTTCACGTGATCACGAGTTCGAATCTCAGTTCGAGGGAGTTACAAGGGTAAGTTTCTTACCGGGGTTTCCCTTATCCTGAGAGACGAATGTCGAGTAACTCTAAGCTCCATGGACCCTGGGCTAATTTTAGCATCATTTCACCCATTTCATTCATAACCCTAAATGACTTAACGCTGGAGGATGTAAACTTAAAATAAAGTACATAAAAAGTTCTGATTCTATCCTATTGTTTGCACAATATAATGCCCCGTTACCTCATAATTGTTAAATATGAATGAAAACGCTAGTTTGTAAAACGAAATAATTGGACTTAAGCTTCTTAAGTAACTGCCTAAAATGCAGTATATTGTGTATTACAATTCACAATCAATAGTGTAAAACTATATATCAAAAGTAATCCCTGTATTCACGATATGTGCCATCTGTAAATTATAAGAGTAAGGCTGCTATTGGCTATGGAATATGTTTAAAGTAGAATATTTGCGCTGTCAATCCATCTTCAAGAAAGGTATACTTGAAATTCTATATGTAAGATACATAATTATGCGCTGCGTTAATGTCCTCAGCATTATTTCTTGACATTACTCTCATAGTATTTTACAATCACTACATAAAAACATTTGTATGAATTTAAAGAGAATTAGACAAAGAAAGTTATATTCCCCATTCCATACCTGCCTTCACATGATATTGTAATCATTTATGTGTATGGTTACAGTAATTATTAGGATAGCATTATTAGTATTACTATTCCTGTTATAACGGAAATGAACGTTACAATGAAATAATGTTAAGACCATGAACTTCAATATTCTTTAGTAATTTTGTATTATGTTATATGCATTATTATTGTTTCAGTTATTAATCATCATCATTACTTTTATTATTAGGTCGTCCCCTTAGTGCGGTGGTTTCACTTTTGCTTGCCTAGTGGGAGACCGGGTTCGATTCCTGCTACCAAAGGGGGCGGGGATATTCTTCCGCATACAATAGCTGAACTATGGTGCACTCAGCCTCATTAAAGAGACCAATTGAGTAACTGATTGAAAAGTAACAGCCCTAGTTGCGAAAACTGCATTTACTGACCAGGGGAAAATGGGCCGCAGACCCTGTCCCACCCTCTAGTACTACGTTCCACTGATGTTGCCCTTTATATACAGTGGGGAGGAGGACACTGTGGCCAAGTGGCATCAGCTTTTGTCCCTGAAACTAGAGATAATGATGATGATGATGATTGATTATTATTATGATCATCATCATCATCATCGTTATCATTAACATTATCATTAAAACAATTGAACATCTTTTGCCAGGATTAGCGCACCAAATTGTGAATTCCAAAGTGTTGACAATATATACGGGTTTTATTTCTTTGCCTTGATTTACGTTACCTTTGTAAAGCTGGTGGTGTAAATGAAATGAAATGTGTAATGTTTAACGCCCGCTTTTACTACATACGGCACCGCAGGTGATGACACTGATGATGCATGAGTTGAAGATGGAGCAGCGTTGAAATGAGATGGCGGGGAAAACCGGAGATCCCGGAGAAAACCCGTCCCAGCGCCGTGTTGTCAACCACAAATCTCACTTTGCTGTCGCCTGGGATCGAACCCGGGCCGCCTTGTTGAGAGCCAAGTGGTCTAACCACTGTGCCACGGCGCGGCCGGATTGGTGGTGTAAGATTTTGTGTTGTAATGGTAAGTGATTTCCGAGTTGTGATGTTTAAACCAGTTTTCATGAATGTGCCAAAAGTATTCTAGGAACAATATTTAGTGTTTTTAATGAAATCAACTATTTAAAGTTATAATGTTTGAATATCAATCTAGTCCACTTAAACAAGTGTCACGTAGAGAACATTCTAATAATTCGTTAAAACATTGAGAATATACTAATGGAAAGCAGTCTTCCGCACATATTAATAATTGAACCTGTGCCTCAGTGAAAGACGTGGATCTTGAAGCTAATAACACGTAGTAGGCTTAATTTGTTTACTGCGTAGCTCCTTGGGGGGCGTCATAGCAGTAACTTCAAAATTAGGTCGAATATTTTGAGTTTTGGGAAAGACCTAGATGTCTGTAACGGATGTAACTGAAGAGTGTCACATTGTAGTGATCTCTCCGGAGCTATATTTCATTTGAAGATTAGTCTGACATTCTAAGCAAGGTTTCCGTAGCAGTAAAGAAAGACAAACCCTTATGTGATTTACTCCCCGTGGGGAAAATATTCTGCTGCCCATTTTTGTCTAGTGGTGACGTTCTTCACTGACTGTGGTGTCTTAAGTTCATCCAATCGGAGACATCAGAAACCTTCCCATGTGCAGTAAATCGCATGATAGGAACTGGTTGAGACGTGGAAAGGCTCGTCAAGATGATACGCCATGACAGCGAGATAAGCAATACGCGACTGCAATGGTAAGCCTTCAGGAGGCAACGCTTCTGAAAGCGCTCTAATTTCAACACTAATATCTCTCCCAGGTCATGACCTGGTGAAGGGTCGTTGCCACTTTATTGACGTATAATAACAGGCATCTAAATTGTCGCTTCTGGTGCTCGATTTCGGCTGTCATAAAGATAGTTAAGGGTATGAAAATGCTCTCCGGCAAAATAAAAATTATAACATAATTATGGTAAATGATATGCCCAAGATCTAACACATATTGTACTGATTAACGTGTCATCGTGGGAAGGAAGTGACCGATCCAACTCTTTTGACCTGAAACGCCACGCGATACTATATAAAGCTGGCGACTCTACGGTAACGTTTCCATGGGCAAGCTGTGCGATACACAGAAATATGTGCCACGTAAAATAACAATATCATATCAACTACGATGTTAAAGACCAAATTTTGTCGTCTTTCCGGGACATAAACCCACATCGTTTCATTGACGACCGGTAGTATCTACTTCTGAAAATTAACGGCAGCAATTAAGGTATTTCAAAATCACATATATGACGGGGCAATAGACTTTCATCTACTTCTTCTTATACTTTCATCCTCATGGAGTTATACAGGCTGAACTCAGTTATTGCTATGAGATGTACGTACAGAGGTATTTTAGAGGTGGCACGTGACTTTGCTTGGTTGTGCGTGAGTGACGTCATGTAAATCAATTGAGGGGGTAAGATCTCCGCTCTAATTAGCAGACTGCTGAAAAAGCTGGTGGGTTAGATGAGAGCTGACTTAGCTGACACCCCTTTTTCTTACACATAACAAGTGAACTCTACCATAAACTAAACTACATTACACGTCAGGTCTAAATAATATATCTGCAGTTACTTCTGAATTTCTATTTTAATCCGACGAATGCGAGATGCATAACTGACAAAGTTCGAGGAAAAAATTACTAGCTAAGCGTAGCCCTCTAAATTCATGAGATTAACAGATTTATAAATGATTTGAGTTATTATTTTGTCATTGCCATTGCCATTGTCACTATTACTGTCACTGTCACTGTCACTGTCACTGTCATTCTCATTGTCATCGTCATCATCATCATCACTATCACTATCACTATCATCATTATCATCATTATCATTATCATCATTATTCTCATTACTCTCATTATTCTCATTATTCTCATTATCATCATTATCATTATTATCATTATCATTATTATCATCATTATCATTATTATCATTATCATTATCTTCATTATTATTATCTTTATTATTATTTTCTATCGATCAGCAAGTATGCCTTACAGATGTTTGTTATTGAGACACTTAATAAGAGTACACATAACAATTGAGGTAGCCGTGAACGACTCCTCTAGTTAAATATGGCAGGATCACTATAACACAAATTGAGGACTTTAAGTTTGATAGGTATCACTCGTCTGGACCGTCTGTATTGGAGAGGTCACTCAGGAGATGATCTTGTGGCAGTCTGCGCTTGAGGCGAGTTGGTTGGCGAGTGCGAGCGCCGAGATTGTAGGTAACAGCTCCAGGGAGCTCCTGGAGATGGTAAAAGAAAAGTCGTGCCAGCCGGCGGATGTACTGGTGAACGGGTAGAAGACCAAACTCATGATGAAGTTGTTGGTTTCTGAGGAACCATGGAGCATTTGTAGCTGTACAAAGCACCCAGTTTTGTAATACCTGCAGTCGGCGGAGATTAGTCTTGCTAGTGCCACCCTAGACTGGAGCTGTATAGGTAAAAATGGGACGGACTAGAGATGTGTGAACAAGAAGGGAGGATTCATAACTAAGTGGGGTACGCCTGTTGAGTAAAGGATACAGTTTTGAGAGCCGGGCAGACGCGAGTGTAACAGATCGACAGATGTTGGCGTTTCAAATAAGTCGAGTGTCCAGTAGCAACCTAAGATACTTCACTGACACACTGGTTGGTAACCATGAGAGCTGTTCCCCGAGCAGCTGTAGTGAAGGAGGATCCCTATAAGGACGTGAAACAAGATCTTAAACTCTGTCTTGTTAGTGTTTGGGGAAATGCGCTAGTTAGAGAACCAGTGAGCTAGTCGATCCAGGGCAGTTTGTAGTTCATGAATGGCACGACGGATATTGGATTGGGAATAAAAGAGAGCAGTGTCATCGGCGTATAAGGCTGTGTAAATTGGAGCTGTAGCAGGAAGATCAGAAGTGTAGATATTAAAGAGGAGTGGTGCTAGTACTGAACCTTGAGGAAAACCTGCTAAGTTGGGCCGTCGGGTGGATATGAAACCAGCAAAGCGCACCACAGAAGTTGTATTTGTGAGAAAACTTGCAATGATTTGTAGAAGATAATAAGGGAGACCAATGTGATGTGCTTTAAGTAGTAGCCCAGTGTGCCACACCCTATCGAATGCCTGAGTGATATCTAGGAATGGTTTAAGGAAACGTTTAAATACTACTTACCAGAACCATGGTTGCTACTTTGTCAACAAACATCTCCATTGGACCCCAGGAGCCTAAGCAGGCTGACACATTTCAGAGATTTCCTATACCCATACCAGAAATCAAAATAACCCTTGAAGTTTTGATAACATTCTGCTGCAGCACAATGTATATAGATATTGCCAAAATGGGTATTCATGAGTCTAGAAATTTAATCAGTCCCCAAATGAAATTAGAAATGAACAACAAATGTTGAGTGTGAAATTCTCTCTTCCTGAATTTCTACAGCTTTCCTTTAAGTTTCACCAACGTGTTATCCTATTTTGTGTTGCAGGTACTCTCAGGTTCGAACCACGAGATCATGAACCTCGGATCTACGGTGCAGCTCCATCAGGAGTGCTAGTTACAAGGGTAGTTGCCATGGATACTCGTTATCCCAACACAGCACCTGTTTATCGACTCATGGGAGCAGAAGAGTCTTCTAGAGGGCCAAGACCAAGTCATTTAGTAGACGACAGTCAGTACTTCCAAATTCATGGTCTATCGGGAAATATCACCACAAGAAGGTAAGTGATGCTGTTTGTATAGCCCATTTTATAATTAGACTAACATAGCAACTAAGGTGTTAACAGTTGTAGAGCGAAACCATCTCCTACCAGTTTTGTGTTTAATGCAAAAATAAATTGTGATTCCTTCTGATACAGACTATTTGTGATTTGTAGGCAAAAACATTAAATACTTTAAAATATTGACGGAGATTAATCATTTCTTCAGACTAGCCGTATATAGGCTAAGATTTTTGATAGAATCAACATGAAAAACTTCAATGCCATGGCGGGGATTTGAACTACGGATCTCCTGATTGCCGTACAGTCACTTTAACCCATTGAGATACCATGGCCAACTTGCCGTCACGACATTAAATTCTCCAATTGACTCCTATATTTCACCGGTAAACCACCAGGGGCTCTCGTAATCGAGGTACACCATTTGTGACGACCTACTATCGAAAGTACGTGAGTCCCAGGATGTTTCATTCCACCATGGTTCATTTTAAATTTTGTAGCTCTACCGCCTTTTGCAGATGCTTTCAACGTTTCAACGTAATATCTGCTAAAAGGGCATAATGCCTTCCTCTAATAGTTTTAGGACAAAGAACATAAATGCAGTTCAGCACACAACATAAGTAGCAACTGATGACAGCTGCCTCACAGTGCACTAATGGTATACTTTAGAACGTAAATTTTAACTGTCATTACCTTTTCTTTTTTCAAAAGTTTATTGTATTTTATAAAAAACTATAAATACACAAAGACTGAAATTTCGCACACTTTTATCAGATACGGTTTCATGAACTACAGCCAAATTTTTAAGTATACTACTTTTTTAATTTGAGTAATTTGTTTCCAAAATTTCTATGCAAACTTTGGTTCATTTTCTTCACACATATAAAGCTAGAACCAGAAATCCAATTGACAGTTTAATTTAGTGCGAGGTCATAAAACATAAACATCTTCATATGCAGAAAAAGTTCGCGACTCTTCTTCAACTGATTTTTAAGGAAAAGGGATCTTAAATGTCATAAAATATTACTCTTTTTCTAAAAAGGCCTTTTAGAGGTTTTTGTTTTCAGTAAAACCACAAATCATGTAATAGTGAAAATTTAAACAAAGTTACAGGTACATTATTTGACAATACGGTTTGTTTTTATATTCATCTGTCAATTACAAGCAGAAACTGGCATCTGAGTTTCTTTAGTTAGCTCTTCGTACATATAATGACATCACTTGTCATTCGCCTTAAATTAAATGCCCGCCCTGGTAGCGTAGATGGATAACCTGGATAAGGTTTTTTTCAAAGTTCCCCTTATCCTAAAAGACGAATGTCGGGTAACTCTAAGCTCTATGGGCTCTGGGCTGATTTGAGCATCATTTCACCCATTCCGTTCATCGTCCAATATGACTTAACGTTTGAGGATGTAAATTTAAAAAAAAAAACTCGTCTTAAATTAATCTCTCCTAAGTATTGTTCAAATATGTCCAAGTTGGCTTTATTTATGACTTCTAAATTAAAATATTTGTTAGTATTATATTGCAATAGAACTGGAATGTGTTCATCCTTGCAGAATAAGAACGAAGGTCGAGAATTTCCACTTTCAAATTTCTCTACGTGATTTGCGTACTATTTCTCCGATGTAGTAAGTTATAGAAACATGTATGCAAGAATTCCAATTTTACGCTAGCTAACCGAAATAAATACCCAGGGTCCATTTTCATTCTGAAATATCACAAACATTCCAAAAACCTGAAAAAATTATTCCACAGAGTCAATAGACCTTTATACTGGAAAAAGTTATGACGACTGCATGAAAGGTTTTGCTGTTTGAACTGTCCATGTTCAGCTATTCATTACCAAACTGCAGTCACTTACAGGAACAAAAACAACTGCTGGTGCTGTGGGTCACTAGCAAACTCACAAAGGAGCCCTTGCAATAAAAACTTGTAGCTGTCGAATATGAACCATATATGCACTATCGTATCAGGGTTAACTGAAAAAGCCAAATGTGGAATAGAAAAGTAGTGGTCTCTCGGTATAGTTCATTACCATTCTGCACATTGTATCGACCTTCCGAATTAATCTGTTGTTGCGTTTTTAGACACATAGCCAGAGGCAGGAAAACAGCAACTAGGGGTTAATTTATACATTACCAAAATAACAGTCCTCCAACTCATACGGTCATTTCAGTATTTGTATAACCGGTTCCACAACTAACGCTGCGATCGTAGAGTACACTGCATCAGTATAAAACACTTACAGTTACGAGGGTTGTTCAATATAAAATGATCATAATTGTTTTACGGTCATAATTTTTCGCACTAAAATTCAATATTATTATATTCTGTTAGCTTAACGTGAAACAAACACTTCGTAGTAGTTTCATTGTTGGTTTCCGCATGTGAGAACCAGGCAAGCTTAGACATGTTCAGTATCGCCTACCGCTGTAATGGAGGTAACATGCAGTTAAAGTTAATGTTAAAGGAAGATCCCGAGTTTCTTTTAAATGTAATCACTGCTGTTGAAACTTGGCTACACCATTTTGATCCTGAAAGCAAGCAGTAAAGCTCAGTGTGGAAATCTCCTTCATCACCAACCCCCCAAAAAGCAAAAGTGGTTGCTTCTGGGAAAGATATGGTCATCTCATTCTTTGATATTCATGGTATGGTTTATCAGCATGTTGTACCTGCACACACATCAGTAACTGGAAAATACTACAGGGATGTCCTGAAAACATTGCTAGTCCATATCAGGCGCAAAAGACCACATTTCCGTCAAGTAGCCTGGATGCTGCACCACGATACTGCGAAGCCGCATATTGCCAATGTTGTTGCTGAATATCTTGAAAAAATCAACATGAAGTGCATCCCTCACCCTCCCTATAGTCCGGATTTAGCCCCATGTGACCCTTATCTATTCCCTAACTTGAAGAAACGCCTTCGTGGGAGGCATTATCCACCACCAGAAGCAGTGGTGAAGGCTGAGGAGGCGACTTTGAAGTATCTCTAAAATGTTTTCCAACATGTCTTTGAAGAAAGACAGAAATGCTGGGACAGGTGCATCGCATTCAAGAGAGACTATTTTGAGAAGGTCCATCAAAATTATGAGAATGAGTAAAGGTACGTTGTCAAAAAAGATTGTGATAATTCTTAATTGAACAGCCCTCGTATGTAGACTTTAAGGGAAAAAATAGAAACACAGAAAGAAGAAAGAGCGAAATCTTGTAGCCTATATTTTTTAACTCCAAATCGTTTCCACGGCTGTTTGAAATTGGTATCTCGGAACACTTGCTATTTAGCTTCGTTCTGTGTCGCCTTCCATATTGCGTCACGGTTACGAAGTGTACGCTAACAGCCAAGCGGTCATAAGTTGGTAGAGCAATACGGCTCTCTAAGGTTCGCATATAAAGCAATAATTTTTTCTCACAAAAACACAAAGTTGATGACACATTATTCTTAAGGGGGGACCGAAGTGCTAAAAGTGATTTTCTGAACTACTAAAGCTAGTGCCTCAATTTTTGTACAGATATTACTAGTTAACTGCATTCTAGATATATGAATTAATTTACACAATTTTACTACCTAAAATAAAAATCTATCTTCTTTGACAGATATTGCACAATAAATCTCATTTTGATACAATTGAATTCCTTAATACCTTGATAACAAATTAAAGGATCAGATTTCTGAAATTACGCATAGTTATTTTTTTTAAATATTATTTTATATGTGAAGGCGAAAAAAAACTTCAAAAACCAGTGCCTGTTCATAGTAATTACTTTTTAAAAATTAAACTATGACCAATATCAAAGTTGCCATATATACTTTAGTTGCCAACTTCTGAAGTATATTGTGTACAAGTTTCAGAACGCTAGCTGTAATATTGCGGGAGAAGATAGATTTTGAATATGGAAAAATAACAAAAAAACTGAATTTGAGAAAAATGGCTTTAAAGTTTTGCATGCAGTATACATGAAAAATATATAATTTCTTTACATTAGAAAGCTCCAGTAGTGTAACTGGCATTTTCTTCCCTCCTAGTAGCATCTTGAGGTTTGAAGCATCTCCAGGTTCAGTGTTTGTGAAAACAATGTGAGCGTGCTAAAGCTTTTATCAATCCTTTCAACTGGCCAAAATCTAAAATAATATATTTGCTCTCACCTACATCCTCCTCGGGTATATAGGTACTGCATTGCACCTCCAATTTAGAAAGGCCTATGTTTTTCTTTTACAGTGCTAAAGACTCAGTTACTTCCTGATTTACTTCAACTGAAGTATCTGTGTTCCCCCTTCTGCTCTTATTCACTAATTTACACAAAGCGGCTCTAATACCTTTTATCTTTGGCATTCTAAAACAGTAAAATAATGCAGTACCATATAAATGAATATAGGTACCGTAACCTCTTTAATTTCACAATACATAATTGTTCTAGGTAGGTTTACTGAAATAAACTTGTATCACAAATTACGGTGTAATTTTAGGTACAAATGGACACTTGAGGATAATAGATATAATACAAAGAGGAGAAAACCTAAAAATAATAACTTGAAACGCCAAGTATCAGTTCTAAAACACTGGAACAACAAAATAAAACAAACATTTCGCGCCATTACAGAAGAAGTATATCAAGGAAACGAATAAAAACATCCGAAAAAATCGCTGCCATCTAAGGGATTCATATGAAAGCTTGTTAAAATATGCTACGGTAGCTTAATGCTATTTTAACGCGTATTTTAAAATCAAAACGTTCGTAAGTTCTCTTCATTGAAACATGTGGGTGTGCCGTTTAAAGCATGGAGAGGCATTTAACCAGCATAGAGTTTTAAAACTGGCGTCCAAAACATGTGATGCGTTTGCCCTACGGCCATGAAGCTTTGTAAACAAGTAAATTACATTATGGTGCATATTTTGCAACAAAAAAGCAATTTACGTTTTTTTTTCAAGAAAATGACTAAAACAGCACTTCTGTCCCCCCTTGACACCAAATACTTAAGGCTCGTTTGATTTCTAGGCATGTATATCTACTTATTGACACAGGTAAACTGAAATTCTCTATTTTTCATTTTCAAACCAAATATGAATTAAGTACGTATTATGTTCGTAAACGAAATAGCGAATAAACTAGAAATTTGGTGTCTGAATCTTCTACTTCTAATACCAACTTCATTCTCTGGAAAAATAAGTGTTAGTCTGCGCTGTTGTCATATTGCATTTCCCTTAACTGGGGGGTAACGAGGGCCAAGTGAATGCTTCTCTAATAAATACTATAGTGCGATCCATATAAACCTGAACCATTTCAATAGGAGATTACATTACACTATTTACATCTCAGAGAAAATGTTGGAAGTGTCCTCCACCAGCATCTATACATGTTTGCAGTCGTCTCACCGTATTCTCTGAAGTTTTACGGAGATTATATCGAATTGAGAGAAGGTTATTTCCAGCAAAATGGAGCAACGTGCCATATATCTAATGACACCATGGAAATTGTAACCAGTTTCTTTGATAATCGAATAATCTCAAAAGGTCTGTGGCCCCCCAGATCCCGCTGATCTAACCTCACCGGAGTTTCTCTTGTGTGGGTATCTGAAAAATAGAGTGTACAAAAATAGGCCACGGACAATTGATGTTCTCAAGGAAGCCATTCAAATCGAAATAAGTAACATTGGCAAGGATATTCTCCGTAAAACTTCAGAGAATATGGTGAGAGGAGTGCAAACATGTGTAGATGCAGGTGGAGGACACTTCCAACATTTTCTCTGAGATGTAAATAGTGTAATGTAATCTCCCAATTGTGAATTTTATTCTCCCATAGTTACACGTGTGCCATATTATTGCTTCAAACGCTATGGCCTATTGAAGTGGTTCAGATTTATATGGGTCACACTATATTTGCGCTGAGACATAAATTCAAATATTGCAGGAAGTAATCCACGAGGAGGGTAGAAATGTGTAGTGCTTAACGCCCCCGTTTACTACATACGGCACCGCAGGAGGATACATGAGGTGAAGATGGAGAACTGGTGTAATGAGTTGGCGGGGGAAACCGGATATCCCGGAGAAAGTCCGCCCCAGTGCCGTGTTGTCCCCCATAAAATCTCACTTTGGGGTCGCCTCGGTGAGAGTCGAGCGTTCTAACGGTGCGGCCGAGTAGGGTAGAGAGTAACAATAAAAACTATATATTTCAGCTGAAACAGTTTTCATTACACAAATAAATAAAATACCAATATATATTAACGACGCATTGCGATGCAAGCACTCTAATCACCACCATTATTATTTAGTGTATATGTATATATATATATATGTACCTGTATATCAGGTGACCCAACCGCCCCGTCTTCCAGAATACAACGGTCTAAATCCACTTAGACGGGCGGCAGTGGCGTGAATGAATGTTTTTCAGCAGCGAGCGTCGAGAGGCAGTTCCCAGACTCGAACTAGCCCGTGTACTACGTTATAATAGACACGGACAGTGTAAACAACCCAAAAGGTTTCCGAATATTTCCCGTTACTGTTACAGTCTTTATTTTCGAGAGAGCAAACGTACTTTTTAGACTGGCAATTAGTTGAGGAATTTGTATTCCACTTGTCCGCGGATAATCATAGCTATTTTACTTTCTCTGCTACGAAATTAGAGAAAGTAGGATAAGTAATGTATTCCGCCGAAAAAATCCATCCCGATATTTCAGTGCATAATACAAGCTTTGTGGTTCCCTGATGCAAAAAGAAGAGAAGATCTGAAAGAAGAAGAGGATCAGTATGAATACTTTTTGTATATGAATTGTGTTGTTCACAGACATACACACACACACACACACACACACACACACACACACACACACACACACACACACACACACATACACACACACACACACACACACACACAGATGTGCACCAGAGTACCACAAAGCCTATATGATGCATGCTCGGTAGCGTAGATGGTAGCATGTCCACCTCACGTTAAAGAGGTCCCGAGTTCGAATCTCGGTCAGGGTGAGTTACCTGGATAAGGTTTTTCCGGAGTTTTCCCTTATCCTTAGAGACGAATGTCGGGTAACTCTAAGCTCCATGGACCCCGGAGTCATTGAGCATCATTTCACCCATTTCATTCATCGTCCGATATGACTAAATGTTGGAGGACGTAAATTTTATATATATATAATGCACTGAATCTCGTGATGGAATCTTCCGGCGGAATACAATACCTACTTACCCTTCTTGCTCTAATTTGAAGAGCTTCTGGGTATTTGATATTGTTTTTTATAATGTGACAAATTCTAAGTCATTCCTTTCATAGAATAGTTACAATGAGATTGTCATTTCGCTCTGGATAAAATGTTTTCTTTTTTGAAAATAAATACACCTTTGAATAGAAGATTCTCTCAGAGTCTTGTACAGTAAAACATAAATTTGGAAAATAAAATGTTTTGACATTAAGACAACAAGAAGCTTTAGAATGACCGTTGTAATTTCTTTAAAGTTAATTGAATTTAATTTTTTTTTCTCTTTCTTCCTAATCGATTTCCTTCCCAACATTTTCCCAACCAAAATTCTATTTTCGTTAATTTATGGAAATTGCTCATTTCTTCACACTAGCTGTATATAGGCTAAGGCTTTTGATAGAGTCAAAATGAAAAATGCAATGCCATATCCGGCTTTGAACCACGGATCTTCTGGTTTCCGTCCAATGGCTCTAAACCGTTGAGCTACCATTTCCAACTTGCCGTCACGACATTAAATTCTCCATTTCACTCGTATAGTTCCCCGGTAAACCAGTAGGAGCTCTGGAATTCCAGATACACCGTTTGTGGCTACTTATATCGTAAGTACTTGAGTCCCAGGCTTCATCATGGAGAATTAAATGCCATAAGGGCAAGTTGGCCATAGTAGCTCAATGGGTTAGAGTGACTGAACGCCCACCTCGGTGGCGCGGATGGTAGCGTGTCTGCCCCACGCTGAAGAGGTCCCGAGATCCAATCTCGGTCAGGGTAAGTTACCTGGATAACGTTTTTCCCGGATTTTTCCTTATCCTGACAGACGAATGTCGGGTAACTCTAAGCTCTATGATCCCTTGGCTCATTTGAGCATCACTACATCCATTCCACTTAACGTCCGATGTGATTTAACGTTGGAGGACGTAAATTACACACACACACACACACACACACACACACACACACACACACACACACACACACACACGAGCGAGGGGACGGAAACCAGGAGATCCATGGTTCAAATCCCGGCCATGGCATTAGGTTTTTCATGTTGACTCTATCTATCAAGAATTCTATGCCAAAGAAACTGCGAAGGGTCAGGTAGGTCAGAGTTGAGGAATGGTACTTAATAGCTGTGGTTCTTATCTATGATTTCTCCCTTCTTGGAACTTGGCGGCAGCCTGGAGCTCAGTATCTCAAAGTTTGTACGAATAATTCAACTTTAAATAAACCAGGTTCACTTTTCTGTTGGAACTACTATTTTATTTTAATATTATTTAATACCGACACTTTCCTTAACACTGCGTTAAGTATGCGAATCAAGCCGTATAAAGGTATTTTTGGACAGGTTTCTTTCCTGCTCAGAAATCTGTACGTTAGCCATTACATACTAATCGTACCCTGCACAGTCATGTGATGAGTTTTTTCCATCGAAACACGTTAACTTGTTTATCTTCGATCCGACAACTCTCAAATGACCTTAGGTTTTAAATTGGCTTTAGCGACTAAGGATTTTCCAGCTCCTAGAATGTCGCGTTGCAAAACCATCTACTGATTTTTTTGTTAGAGTAAGGCTGTTCAGGTTCACTCTGACCATCGCTAGGAACACATTTGCACCCTTTTTATTTTATGTTTTTACGATTAATATCCTTTATTCAACAATTGCATACAAAATAGTGCATAAAATTCATTTTTACATCCAATGATTAATTATTCACAGGACAGCATCAAGTTTTCTGTACATTAGAATTCTATAAAATGTTTGATTACATGGTGGCTTTATTTGGCAGCAAGTTGACTGAATTATATTTTGGAGACTTGTGTCCTTCATCAAACTCCTTGCATATGGTTTACCTACACGTTTATTATATATATCCTCCTTCCTTAAGCTTGACTACCAACTGATGAACATCCGGAAGTATAGCTCCTGCTTGTCTACACTTACCACTTACCACTTCAATACGAGGAGCAGTGTCAACACCAAGATCTTTTGGTGTCATTTTCTATATCAGCTTCTTCTTATCTTTCATAATATTTGGCACTGTAGCATATTTTGGCACATTTAGTCTGAGATTAGCACTGATTACATTAGGAAGCTTCACTTCGATGAGTTCCAAACCTCCATCCATTTCTCTTGTGACCTTCAGTTCTCCATTTGTCTTCTCTAACTTTGAAGCAAAGGTAGCTTATGGCCAGGATAAATGTGTTGCAATCATCTACGCTATCTAATTATAATCATCATCAATTGCCTGCTTCCTAAATATTACAATATCAGCTTTCTCATCCTTATCCAATTTGGCTAAAATCTTGGACACGTGTATTGAATGGAGTGTTTCATATTTGGTCCTGTAACTTCTACATGGATACCACGATCAACATCTATGGCCAGTGCTGTTCTCAATGTTTCTTGTGCCTGAGCTGGTCCACAAGAAACAGCTATTATTTCTTGGGCTAGTTTTTTATCCTTTATCCTAACACCTTCTTCCATAGCTATTTCATCAAATGCATTCATGGAACGTTTAACAACTCCTGTTTTGTCAGGTTTCATACGAATCTTCACAGCATAATCGATTAATCTTTTTACTCCAACTAATACACGTGCCATATTAATATATTTCTCTAAGATCTGCCTCCTTCAAAGAAATCAGCACCCAACTAACCACACCAGACAATTCCAGGCACTCCAAACTGCAAGTTGGCTTCGCAATTCTTTAAGAACGCTCTTAGATTCTTATGTTGCTCACATAATATGCCACAGGAAGGCTCGGAGGTTGTAAAAACACAAAGTATCATGGAAACTAATTGTTCCTTCACACTGGCTGTGTGTAGGCCAAAGTAGGGAAAGAATGAGTCAGACTGCAAAATACAATACCATTGTCGAGATTTGAACCACGGAACTTCTGATTACCGTCGAGCCGCTCTAACCCTTGATACTATATTCAACGTGCCGATATGACATTAAATTCTCCAACTGACTCGTGTTTTTTTTCCGGTAAAGCACTTTGAGTTCTCATCAACACATAAGACAACTACCTTAATGGCGACTTACAACGTGTAAGTACTTTAATTGGATTACCGGAAAAAACACGAGTCAGTTGGAGAATTTAAGGTCATGTCGTCACGCTGGCCATAGTAGCTCAAGGGTTAGAGCGGCTGGACGGAGACCAGAAGACCCGTGGTCTAAATCCCGGCTATGGCATTGAATTTTTCAGTCTTACTCTATCTTTCAATACTTTAGCCTACACACGGCCAGTGTGAAAGAACAATTAATTTCCATTAATTGACCTAATAGTGCTTAACTATAAAGCCCGGGCCTTAAAGTACTTAAATGTTGTAAGTCGCCATTACGGTAGTCGTCTCATGTGTTTATAAGAACTCCTAAGAGGTTTACCGAGTAAAAACACTAGTCGGTTGGAGAATTTAATGTAATGTCGGCACGTTGGCCATAGTAGCCTAAGGGTTAGAACGTCTGGACGGCCACCAGAAGATCCGTGGTACAAATCCCGGCTATGGCACTGAACTTTTCAGTCTGCCTATATCTTTCCCACACTCAAAGCATCTGTTACAAATCTTTTTGTGGTGAAATCTGTCCCTTAAAATTCATAAAATTGCTTCACTGTTAAACATAAATTGCAATTCTACTTGTAACGTGACGTATATTTTATTGTTTTGTTCAATAACTATTTTGACTTCTCATAATATTAGTGTTTATGTGATTTAAGAGATATTTATTCCCATATAAAATTGTTGGTGTATCAAATGCATTAGTATATGATATACAGTCTCAAAACAGCAAACATCTATTACTTCTTCAAAAGAACATCAAGTACAATAAATACCATTGCGAGTATATTTATTAATATGTACAATAACTATTCCTACAAATAATAATGTAACAAGCGAAATAGGAAAATAAATGAATGTTAAAGCACGTTTAATATTCTGGGGAATTCTTTGTCGTTAAGTAGCCTTTGTGTTAATGAAATGTAATTAGTACAAGGCAGTTTCGTTAGAAAAAGCAATTAACTCAAGGCGTTCTTGATATTCTGTTATGTTTGGATGTCAGACAGTTGCTAATTACTTTGAGAAAGTTCTGAAAATATCAAAGGAAATTGTGTTCTTAGAATTGAGCGAAGGCACAGAGTTAAAACTGTGTGTCAGATACAAATTATCGGCTTTAGGATTGGACCACCTAAGTATTAAGGTAGATGGTGAGAGATAAGATAATATCGGAGTATGTATTTCTAAAATTCGCGTTTTTTCGCTTCGTGTTTGAAACTGTCATATACGTGTTTACTGTGATCGATTATCGGCAATTGAAGCACTTGAAGACCGCTCTCGGTTTATACAGATTCTGCAGTTATCGGCAGGAGGCCGTCAGTGTAGCATCACTAAGATTCACTGCAAGGTATGCTTCACTTATAATTAGGGAAACAGTTACTTTAAACTTTAAAGTATCGATACGTCATAAGTTAGAAGATATAGTGGAAATTAATTGTTCATTCACACTGGCTGCGTGTAGGCTAAAGTATGGAAAGATAGAGTCAGACTGAAAAATTCAGTGCCATAGCCGGGATTTGAACCACGGATCTTCTGGTTACCGTCCAGCCGCTCTAGCCCTTGGGCTACTATGGCCAACGTGCCGATATGACATTAAATTCTCCAACTGACTTGTGTTTTTCCCGGTAAACCACTTAGGAGTTCTCATAAATACATGAGACGACTACCGTAATGACGACTTATAACATGTAAGCACTTTAAGGCCCGGGCTTTATAGTTAACCACTATTAGGTCAATTAATGGAAATTAATCGGTCTTTCACACTGCCCGTGTGTAGGCTAAAGTATGGAAAGAAGATGCGTGGTTCAAATCCCGGCTATGGCATTGAATTAGAAGATATAATTCAAAGTTACAAATTTCAATGATAAGTTTCTGAAATAGTTTAATTCTTCAATCTCAAACAGTTGGCAACATATTTCACACAACTCATCGTTATGCTAAATTTATCAGCCCAAGTAACCGGTATTGTCCATTTTCAACCCACTCACGCTTACTTCTGAGAAAAATATCTCACAGTTCACCACTAGAACTGCTGGCAGCACATACACTGGAGTACGAGATTGGAGTGAGAGTCAAACAGTTGACACACACATTACTTCGTTATCAGTCGGTTGACATAGATCAGGTATAACTTTGTTGGAAGTAGTTAATCTTACACAGGAGTTTAGCGAGTAAACTAATATGTTGTTGTTGTAGTTTTCGTCCTCCAACGTTTAGTCATATCGGACGATGAATGAAATGGGTGAAATGATGCTCAATGCGTCCGGGGTCCATGGAGCTTAGAGTTACCCGACATTCGTCTTTCAGGATAAGGGAAGTCCCCGGTAAAAACCTTATCCAGGTAACTCATCCTGACCGAGATTCGAACTCGGGACCTCTTGAACGTAAGGCAGACATGCTACTATCTACGCTACCAAGGCGGGCAAACGAACATGTATTGCAGTTACATAAAAACAAAAATTAAATTAGGGAAGATATGGAAACGGTATGGGAGAACTAAAAATTCAATGTTTGGCCATTAGTAGTGCAGTCTTTCTTGTAGTACATTGCTTTCTTTTTATTTATTCATTTTTCTTTCTTTCTGTCGTCATTTATTCGTAAAGCTAACTGAGAATGTTGTATTTATAAGGACTCGGCAGAATATAAGCAAGAACGTTGCAGAATGATGAGTATTTCCCCGCAGTTTCCAAGATATCCTGTTCAACTACAGCTCAAAAAAGCTGAATGAGGCAATGGTCCCCCCGGACTGGAAGGCAACCGACGCTAATGACCTTAAAATTCATGCGTAACTCTTTGCCATTCTATTTACTTTGTCATACAATCAATCACGATTCATAGAATACATTTGATTAGTGATTGGTTCACGTATAGTACTGAATTGTAAATAGTAGCCAGCCAACTTGTAAACAGCTTGGAAAAATCTTGCATTTGGTAAAGGTATTTAAGAACAAAACCCTGAAATATTCTTATCATTAACAGGTATTTATAAACATTAAAATATCGCAAAAATGTTGAAATGTAGGCCTAGTTTTCCTCATTAACTCTGCCCTAAGAATATAACAAATTTTATATTTGAACATCGCATAACTCTATTTACGTAGTCCTAGTTACACCTATTTTGAGCGAAATAGGTCGATCCCAGAGAAGAGATTGCTTCGTATTTGTTTAATTGCACCGGTATGTACAAAAAAGTGAAGCGATAGTGAAACTTAACGATTCTGTTGCAAATATGAAGTGTCAGTGAAAAATGAGCAATCATAACGTGGAAGTTTTAAGCACATCAATAGTGAACTACGAGGTACTCCAGAATGTAAGTTCTATTCGGTAATAAAATTAAATTGTGTACAGATACAGAAAAAATATTTATTGCACAAAATTCTACAACTCTTAAACTACTTTACCACATAACTGCTGAAATTTTGCAGGAATATTTTTAGCGAGGCACAAGGTTTTGTATACCTTCTTCATGAATGTCTGCTACCTGTGTCTTCAACCATTTGGAAACATTTTCGTTCAGCTCTTCGTCATTGTTGAAGTGTTGACCGCAAAGGAAAGATTTGAGATGCAAAAACAGATGAAAGTCGCTAGGAGCGAGGTCAGGGCTGTACGGGGGGTGGTCAAACACGTCCCAGCCAAATCCCTGTAGGATGTTTTTCGTCGCATTTGCAGTGTGTGGTCGTGCGTTGTCGTGAAGAAACATAACACATTTTGACAGCATTCCTCGGCGCTTATTCTGTATTGCGCGGCGCAATTTCCTAAGTGTCTCGCAATAAACATCTGCTTTCATTGTTTGACCACGCGGTAAGAAATCAATGAGTAAGATGCCTTTCCTGTCCCCGAACACTCCCTGTAGGGGAAGGGATCCGTCCCTTTCAGTTGCCAAAGTGCGGGCGCTGCGGACCCGTAGCACTCGTGGTACCTCTGACGTTACTAGAGGAACCTCGGGCCGAACATGCCGAGCCGCTCCCTCTGGAAGTTGTTCGGATCGGGTTGGACGCGAGGGGGCAGTGTGTTCCCGTCACCCACGGGCAATTGGGTACCTCTGGCCAGGCTACCGGCCGCCCGGAGAGGGTAGAGGGTTGCCTCATAAGTCCCGGGAACTAGCATGCAGAGCTAGTAGCTGGTGAGCTAGACACTGGCGGCCCTACCAAGGTTATTTGGTAGCTGGTTCATCAAGGACCGGCGCGTTAGTGGCGTATCCACGTCCGCCCTGTCTGCCGTGTGCAGGCGGGGGGGGGGCAGCTTATAAAATAGGTGCTGTCCTATGGTAAATATACCGGAGAGGCCCGGGTTCAGGTCCTACGGGATCTGATGGGAGTAGATCCTCGGATATGTCCCCGAACACTGTGTACATCATTTTTCGAGGTGTCCAGATTTCTTTCGGCTTAACCTTTGCTGGGGATCAAGTATGTCTCCATTCCATTGATTGACGCTTACTTTCAGGGGTCTCGTAAGAAACCCAAGTTTCCTCTCCTGTGACTATCTGTGTCAGAAATTCTTCGCCGCCATCATCATAACGGGTCAAAAACTGAAGTGCGCTACCCTTCCATTTTGTTTTGTGTTGCTCAGTAAGAACCTTTGGCACCCAACGTGAGCAAAGTTTTCGAAATTTCAGTTTTTCCGGTAACAATTTCATGAACTAGTGACCGTGATATATGGGGAAATTCCATAGCGAGAGCACTAATTGTAAACTTGCGGTTTTCCTGGATCTTGTCATCAATCGCATGAACCAGTTCTTCTGTATTCAAAGATGGATGGCCACTTCGTTCTTCATCGTGCACTTCACTACTTCCTTCATTGAATTGTAGGACCTATCTTCTCACCATTGTATCTCTCATCGCATTTTGTCCGTAAACATCGTAAATTTGCCGATAAATTTCAATTGGTTTCACTTTCCTAGCATTCAGAAAACGAATCACAGATCTGATTTCACAAGCGGCGGGATTTTCTATCAACACCGGCATTGTAAACAAGCACAACAAAGCGCACGTGGCTGACAGCGATCTCACAATGCTGCACGTTTCTTCTGCTTGAATCAGAGCGTCTACCGTGCATGTGCGAAACTGCGATCGCAGCGCTGCAGCGCAGATAAATTAAAACAAAACTTACTTTATGGACGCCCCTTGTATCATGTTAGGTTCATTACCACACTAAATCTTCCGTTGATGCAGTTCGAAAAGCTTTGGCTATTCAAATGATAATTAATCTTTGTTATCTTCTCTATTTTGTGATCTGTCTTCACCACTTCTATTCTCAGATTCCCCATAATATATCATTTTACCCAACTACTCCTTTTAACCCCCAAGTTATATTTCTGACCTGGCAGAATCATGTATTTTTTCGGTACATTTTTCTATCACATAAACTAAGGTAAGTGGGGAGAAGATGGAAGTTGGGGGAAGACGGAAGTTTCGTAATATTTTGTTCATCTGAGACTAGATAGCAGCACTTACCACAGCCTTGCATAGGGGCATCCATTTGGAAGTGTGCTGTTGTGTTCTTCCGTTTTATATCTTGCTTCATCAAGTGATAAACAAGAAACTACTATCCGTAAACTTGGTAAGTACAAGCAATGTAATATTTTGTTGCCAAGACATAAGGTCTAGCACTTGATGTACTGGATGGAGCTTCACCTAACCTTCACTATGGTATTTTGCCATGCACCACTTTGTGAGCACATGGTAGCTCGGACCAATATGGCTGGTAGTGTACACCAAAAATAAGGTTCACTTGCATCTTCCTCCAGGCTTTGGGGGAAGTTGAAAGTTCTTAAAGAATACTGATAAATTACATATGACCGATCATGACGGCTTGAGCAATCATTCTTCAAACCATTGAAAACATTTTGGCAGCAAACTTTGAATACTTGGATTCATTCAAACCATGGCCAGAGAGCTACAAGACTGCAGTTTGGTTCTCTCCTTTGTTCGTTGTATCATGTCTCTAACATGCGTTAGGTTTTTATTTTATTAATTATCTTACATGTTATACTGCAAATGCTCAATTAAACTTTATTTTTTAATTTCAAACTTCGTGTTGTTGCATCTTCCTCCATGTTGTTCCATCTTCCCCCCGGTTAACTCCCAGCTTCTCCTAATAATGGGGTAAGATGTCAGTTTTGTTGCAATTAGCTTAATTGTGCCTTTTTATCCCCTCAAAGTTAAGGACACGGATTAGTGCTTCTCCCAGTAACAATTAAATATACAGGCAATATCTTGAGATACCTTTTATATTTTTCTCCATTCCCATTTCCATGTAAAAAGGACATAAATATGCCATCTTCCCCCGACTTACCTTATATGAGGTTTAGTTTGCCTTAAGTTTTATTATACCAAGATAATTAAGTCTATGCACTTTCTTAAGATGTTTGGCATTCGGAATCCGTGATCCACTGCATCTTTATAGCAGCAAAGTCTTCCAGTTCTGCTTTATAGAGGAACTTAAAATATTATAAAAATTTAGACTAATAATTTCATTTGGTACAAAACAAATATGTTAAAACACAGTATTAATCAATATTATTACACTAATCATTAGATATATTAGGCACGCTTGATTACATACAAGGATGCTTCAAGTAAAATAATACAAATATAGGATTAGAGCTACTTTTAAGTATTGGAGTTTGTCAAATTAGGGCCAAACCCATAACTACAGTGCGAGTTGCCAATGTGTGCAAAACATGATTATCTGAAATGGTATATGAGAAGCTATTTTTACAACGGCGCAAACTAAAAAATAATGAGAACAAATGAGACAGTGGAAATAACAAAAGCACAAAAATAAAACAGAAAACCTGCAAGCTGAAGCCAAGAGCTTAACACGGAAAATGGATGCAATCAACAAATGACCACCGGGTAATGTAACATCGGTAACGCCGGCAACACAGCCGTGGTTATCATAACAATGTCCTTCCCACGCTCACTTGTTTTTCCGACCGCAGCGCTAATGTCAGACCCTCAGCTTTCAAAATTAGCACTCTACTTCCGACTTCCGTAATAAATGTGACATGCTGATTGAACGAAATGAGGTTATGAATAATAATAATGATGATGATGATGATGATGATGATGATGATGATGATGATGATGATGATGATAATGATAATAATAATAATAATAATAATAATAATAATAATAATAATAATAATAATAATAATAATAATAATAATAATAATAATAATAATAATAATAATAATAATAATAATAATAATAATAATAATAATAATAATAATAATAATAATAATAATAATAATAATAATAATAATAATAATAATAATAATAATAATAATAATAATAATAATAATAATAATAATAATAATAATAATAATAATAATAATAATAATAATAATAATAATAATAATAATAATAATAATAATAATAATAATAATAATAATAATAATAATAATAATAATAATAATAATAATAATAATAATAATAATAATAATAATAATAATAATAATAATAATAATAATAATAATAATAATAATAATAATAATAATAATAATAATAATAATAATAATAATAATAATAATAATAATAATAATAATAATAATAATAATAATAATAATAATAATAATAATAATAATAATAATAATAATAATAATAATAATAATAATAATAATAATAATAATAATAATAATAATAATAATAATAATAATAATAATAATAATAATAATAATAATAATAATAATAATAATAATAATAATAATAATAATAATAATAATAATAATAATAATAATAATAATAATAATAATAATAATAATAATAATAATAATAATAATAATAATAATAATAATAATAATAATAATAGTAATAAGTCACTTTACTTGTAACTGTGTTCGCATGAGAGTTTGATGTCATCATCTCTGTGCTCTGTGGGGTCTATGTGCCAAAAATCGGGTGCGGAGTAAAGCTGGAAGTACCCAAAAATAAGTCCAAAACACGTAGGAACATATAAGCATAATAACACAGCATTGCATGGGAGGGATTATTTATCTGACGGTTAGCGGCCTACTCATGGCATATGTAAGGAGCGCCGTCCCCCACGCTTGCCACAGAGCTGGCGAGGGATGTCCAGTAGCTCTTGTAGTGGTAGGCACTTTCCAGGCTTTAGTTTTGCGGGTTACAGTTCTACTCCGCACAAGGTTTATTCACAGCAGGGATTATACCATCAAATTTTTAGGTAAATGGCCATGCAAATACAGTTATAACTCCCTTAATTACACTGCTATATACCTTGTCAGTTGCCACTAATATTTAAAATCGAATATGGTATGATTATTATTGTTGTTGTTGCTGCTGCTGTGGTTCTTGTTAAGCAAGAATGTATAAGACATCAGTTAAAATTAATAAATTCGCTGAATGTGGCTGATTTTAAATGATGCAGAAGCCAATACCCACATTGTGATGAGCTGTGGTATGTTCCTAATGCATTTTTACATCGGAGAACACTTGTTTGGAAATTTGTATTAGTCTTTATGAATAAAAATCAACCATCTTGATAATCAGCTGGAAAGGGAACATTAGTATGATTCCCTTATGATACGCCTTGAAGCGAAATTCTTTGCCTCGACGATGATGATGCTTTAAGTTGCAGCGGTGATCTTGCTATCAGCAGAGTCCTATCTCAGGGTATGCGTGGGTGTGTGATAAAAGTAAGGATGACACCAGTGATTCGACTTATTTGGACATCAATTACTTATGCACTGGAAAAGGTTGCTGCATGCATCGATCGCTAGTTTGATGCAGCTTATTCTTACGTTGTAAATTTTGAAACGGTGTGGCCTATCCTCACGGTAGAATCAGAGTTCCGTCAAAAGGTATGCGTGGATATGTATGGTGGTAAATGACACTGGAATGCGAGTTTCAGGCTGGTTTAATAACTGCTTCTTTTTCTGATCACATAACTTGCGAAGTTGTCGACCAAGGGTTACCAATATATCACTGTTCAAAGTTATCCAATGTCAAATGCATATTACGCGATAACACTTAATTCGTTATTTACGTAGGAACCGATAGATACCTTTTCTCTTCGGTTCTCGTCTGCCTTCGCCGAAGATCGAACCAGTTGTTTCTTTCGTAATGGACCACCAGCCCTGTTGTGTATCTTCCTCACTGCAGCTGCGTGTCACTTTCACCTCTCGAAGCGTGTATTTGTTCACACCAACATTCCTTTTGGGACTATTTTGTCCATTGTGATTATTAGTCTCGATCATGCCATTATTAAGGGTCCGAACAATGCCTTTTCAAACGTAGTCAAGTGTTATCCACTTAGAATCCCTGCTAAGGACCCGCTTTCTCCCATCCTTTTCTTAAACCACTCACCCCAACTGCACCTGCTCGCGTTTAAACAAATATACCATGTTCCTTTGAAATCCATTACGATTCTTTATTCATTGCATCCCTTAATTTGTTTGATAACTTTTTAAATATTCACTTAAATCGAGAAGTTGTCGACCAATGTAAACTAATAAACATAATATCCGGACTTAACGTAGTTGAATCTCTCACTGAGGTAAGAAATGGCGCCTGATGCAGCTAGGTGTTGCCCCATCTCCGACCAGTGCAGAAGTGTCCAGGACTCTGCCTAGAATGTTACTTAGTTACCACAATTCTCCTAATAACTCCCCTTGTGCTAATGACTCTAAATCTACCACTACTAGCTTCTAAAACGATGTTGCCACATCATTTCTATATTCCTGCAGTTTTCTGCTTTCCAACCTAAATTTCTAAGAAATCCTCTCACATATTCCACGAATACCAAGCTAGTCTGCCGTCTCTAATCTGGCAGCTTTGTACCTATAGCATAACGCCTCGTTAATGTAATCTAACTAAGTAGGTATTCCTCCGTATCTGCTGGAAACTAGCCTTACCTAATAGTATCTTACCCCAAAACAAACTCTACTCCTAGTTAACTACCAAACCTAAGATGCTTTAACATTTAATGAATGCACGATATGTTCATGATTAATTTTATTCAAATCATTAATTTTCCAACTGATCCATAATTTCGTAACAGTCTGTAGCGGTTTATTGTGGATGAAGGTGGTGGTGATGGTTTTCTCACCTTTGGTGAAGTTCTAGCACAATTCTTGAAGTTCACCACGGCTGCTCTCGAGCGATGATCTCTGCACCCGGGGTCAAGGTATCGGAACGGAGAAATATTCAATTCTGCTACTGACTGATTAAATTTTCAGTCATACGAGGCCTGTATTTTAAGTCAGTACCGTTTTGAAATTAAAAAAAAAGACGTGCATAGATATCGCAATAATTTTAGTATTATATGAAAGCCTGTACCTTGATCTAATTTTCTACATAATTTCCGCACCAGTTTTTGAATACCCTCCTCATAAAATTCTGCCGCCTGACGTGTTAACCACTGTATCACAACTGATTTGACTTCGTTATCGTCTTGAAGACGCTGACCGCCCAGATGTTTCTTCAAGTGCAGAAACAAATGGTAGTCGCTGGGCACCAGATTAGGGCTGTATGGAGGATGATCTAGAGTTTCCCATTGATAAGATCTGATGAGATCTTTGGTCCGATTAGCCACATGTGGACGGGCATTGTCATGCAGCAAAACGATACCCTTACTCAACTTGCCACGTGTTTTGTTCTGGATTGCACGGCGCAGATTGTTCAATGTCTTACAATAAGACGTTGCATTGATTCTCTCATTACAAGGCAAAAACTCCACTAGCAATACACCTTTCCTGTCCCAAAAAACTGTGCACATGATTTTCCGGGCTGAAATTGTTTGCTTAAACTTCATTTTTGTGGGTGATGATGAATGTCGCCATTCCATGGATTGTTGTTTCGATTCTAGTGTGACGTAGGCCACCCATGCTTCGTCACCAGTAACAATTTGGTCTAAAAAATATTCACCTTCATTGTGGTACCACTCAAGGAAAGTCAATGCACTGCCTAAACGTTGGGTTTTCTGCGAATCCGTCAACATTTACGGAACCGAACGTTAACGCAATTTCCGGTACTTCAAGTTCTCGGACACAATGCGATACAAAACACTACAAGAATACTGAGGAATATAGTCGCACAATGATTAAATTTTAAAGCGTCTGTTTTCTCTCACCTTTTCGTCCACTTTCTGCATCAAATCTTCAGTAACGACCGAAGGAAGCCCACTCCGTTCTTGATCATGCACATTTGTGCGGCCGTCTTTAAATGCTCTCACCCATTTCCTTACCAGTCCATCACTCATAATGTTATGTCCGTAAACTTCACAGATCTCACGATGAATATCGATCGGTTTTACGCCTTTAGCACTAACAGCCCGTACTTCACAATTGGCGGGACTCACGATTGTCGAAGGCATCTTAAACACTCCGTAACCAACGTATACAATGAAGAATCAGACTGTAATGGCGTCAGTACGTAGAAAAGAGATGTAGGTAACCAGCGCGCATGCGCGGAACGCCGACTGTAGCGCTGCGGCGGCGGAATCGCAAAACGGTACTGACTTAAAAAACATGCCTCGTAGTTTAAAAAAAAATACTTTATTCCACATATACAATTTGATACTTGATTTTACAAAATCTTGAAGATTATCGATAATTGCCTTTTCTCCTGCTACTAATGATGCAAAATAATAGTTATATATAACACACTAGCTATTGATGCGTCGATTACACATCACAAGGGGCATTCATTTGTAATTTTTTCTGCACATTTGCAGAGTAAAACTGATGTACGCCTATCCTGTACGAATGTTCCTTGCAGAAGACCTCGTTCTTGCAACGATTCCTTTTAGAGTGCTGCTCATTTGTTTAGCATAGCAAGAATGTGGTCTCTGCTAGTCGTTTGTTTAAATGAAAGTTAATTCAAGCAGTAGTATTTTATAAGTAAGGACTCCTTGTGTAGCCTGGCAGGTAAGTCTTGAATGTTGCATCCAAACCATGACACCGAAAATCACGCTAGCACATGTCACAAGAACAACATAAAATATTTGCAACAAGTCTAATATATCAAGTCTTTGAATTCTATGTAATTTGTAATTCATGCCTCAAATTTTATCTTGGGGATTCATTCCTTATCACACTTTATCTGTTTATCTTCTTCCATGTCTATTTTTTTTTCTTTCTGGTGGTTAAAATCTCAATATGAGATCACACATCCATAAGCCAATTATATACATAGTTTATGCTCGCTGTTTTGTGTCATAATGCACTGTGAAGAAATGTGGCCAAATTATTTTAAATATGTACGTGTATATTTAACACACACCTGCCTTTAAGATATGCTTACATTTATAAATTATACTCTCGCCTTAGGTTTATTACGCAGTTGTCCGTTGTTGTTTATTCGTGAACATTTATCTTATTGAATTTATGGTTCTCAGGGTTTGCCAAAATAAGTGACATAGGAGAACTTTTTGCATTTGGAAAAGAGTGCATGCAATAAATCACCAGGAACTACAAAGAAATCTCTTGTTAGTAAAATGTAGCAAACTATAATTTTTAAGCACAACAAAGACACAGAACAGTTAATGAAATTGTAAAAATAACTTATTCCTTACATCACATAGAGCTTCTCAATATTCGAAAATCGTTGGCTTAGAGTACTTATGAGTAACATACAGTTATATTTCTGAATTATATACTGACGTTAACAAATGTCAGCTTTCTAATTCACTTGATCATTGTTTGTTATTATGTGCAGATTTTGAGCGGTATAAAAGGGAAGAGTAAATAAACGTCATCCTCAGTGAAATATATATGAAACAGGAAGGCTGATTGTTATAAATCTGTTAGTGTTTCACGCTGCATGTCCATGTATCTTCATTGTTTACATTTGACGCATCCTTGCTAATGCGTTTATTTGCGTTGGGGGATAATGACTGTTCCACAGTTCAAAATGTTTAAACCGTTTCTGTGGATATTTATAGTGAAGAAAAAAACTACTGATCACAATGTTACACAATCAGTTAACGTAACAAAAAATGCATAAATCTTAAGTGTAAATCTTCGAAACTGAAACAGAATGTAATAGTTACAAGAACAGTGAATGATATTGATACCCAGGAAGGGTAGTCTAAGAGGGATATTCTGATTGCTAGGATTGTCAGAATTCTCTGACTGATTAACACAGCTGCAGCTGTAACCACATCCATCCACTGAAACAATTAGTTACTATCGCGCTGTGTTTCCCCATGCAATTTAGGCAAGTACTGCCACCCTCGTAGGCCATTTTGTTCCTCAATGTTTCGATCTTCTTATTTGAGACTAGCACAGCCCGCAGAATAGCTTTAGCTATCCGGTAGACCACTGACGGATTTATTCTGTTTTTTTCTTCTCACCCTACCTTTCTGTATTTCTGCCGTTTGCCTCATAATAGCAGCAATCTTTTATTGATATTATAAAATTATATATATATATATATATATATATATATACGTCAGTGCTCCGCAAAGTCGAATGCAAATGACACACCGCAGAAAATATTTATTTTGTAAGAAATGTGTAAATTTTATCCAGTTGATTCTGTTTTGAAACCCAAATTTTTTCTTCAATACCATTTAAGACTACTTGTGTGCCTTCCTTCTTCGTTCTTATTCTCTCCCTCTTTCTCTCTCTTCCTCCTTCTTTGGCATTATTTGCCAAAATCAACCATATTACATTATGAATGATAACTTCATATAATTGCTTAGCCCCATGGATCAGAAACTACAAAAATACCAATGATTCAAGAAAATCTGGAATTGGACTCTGCCCAGCAGGTTCATCAATCCGGGTGCCAGCAGCAGTAGAACCAAAAGTGTTCCACATTTAAAAGATTCAAAATTCAATATTTGATGGGCAGATGTAAAACAACAGAACTTATCAGTTGCTTTCTATACTCCAGCAACAACAAAGAATTATTTATGGGTGTGTAGCAGTTCGGCACATTAGCAATTGGGCACACAGATAATTATCCAGGTTTCAGGGGGGAGGGAGTTGCTTTTCCGGCTCATTATACAAGAAAGCTTGCCAAAAATGAGCAATTAAGGCACTGGGAGTTTATTTTTACCCAGACATGGCTAGTTTTTAACAATATTGAAATATAAATATACAAGAAACTAAACATTGCAAGAAATTGAAATTTGGTATGATTATAGCATAAGGATGTGTGCATTCAACGACTGTATAATATTTATATTAAGTTCATACATTTCTTTGCAGAAGGGGCATGAGACACTGTGTATCCTGAAAAAAAAAGTTTTACACCCTATACTTCAGGTCTACGTTCCTTGTAGGAATTTAAAGCTATCGGCATCAATCTTTTTCTTAAATAACATGACACAGTTTTATAATCTAAACTAAATAAAGGCATACATAGTTTATACTATAAACATGAAAAATTATTTAGTTGTGTTAAGAAAAGATAATACTTTTAAGGACTGAATTTTATTTTCCCTCCATTTTATAAATCATATGAGTATAAAAGTTAGATTAATGTGTTTAGGGAACATTATAAAATAAGCACTAAAACGTTTGTATCAATATCTTTTACAGTTTTTGAGAAACATGCACCTAAATATGAAAAATCAAGGTTTTGAGAAAGCAGGATAAAAGATTAAGCACAATTCTTTTTAAATTATACATACTCTCAGAAGATGCCTGCTCCATATTGTAACTTTGTGGGTTCGTAGAATTAAAAGGCCGAGTTTCAGAAATTATAAATCTCCTTTATTTTCGTAGCAATACACTGTTCAATTCTCCCGTAAGAACATTAAATCACATATACACAGTCTTACAAGGTCGATCACAATAACAAACAATGACAGCAGATTACAGCTTTAGCTCTCGTTACAACAACACAACTGGCTGTCTCTCATTTCACAACTACTACTCTGACGTGTCACAATCCTTTTTATATGTCCATTCATAAGTCGAGAACATTCTCGCACAAATAAGCAAACAACCATTCTCCGTCAATCGAGATATCTCTAGAAATTTCCAAACATGAAACCCTACCTGTGGCGGCGAGTCCTTTATCTGAGATAACATTGTTTGTCGCCTCTGTGATCACTTCGCCGCGTTATCGTTAACTGCTCATGCAAGCTCGTGAAACATTATCCGCCGTCTATTATCGATTTGTGCCGAAACGTTTATGCCCAGCGCCGCGACACTATTCTTGCTCAGTTAGGTTTTCCTCGTCCTTTCTTTTCCTTTTCTTACTTCTAGCTCTACTTTTAAGCAACTGAGCTGTTCTTTTTGCCTCTGAGAATCGACGCACATCCTATTTAGACATGCTCCCCTCATATTTTTACCAACCTTTATATCCATTTTTGCCATTACTTTATGCCTACCACTGCACCCATAATTATAACACATAACACTATCATATACACTAATTTTTAAAGTTTTTGACCCAACATGTACTGTTTCTGGAATTCTTTCCCATATCATATGATGAAAACGTTCATTTGGGGTTTGGGTGCAAAAACACAGCTAAAGAAGCCGGGAAGATAACCATAGAGAAATAAACGAGTGGAAGAGCAGGAAGCAGAATGACCAACAGGTAAATAAAAATTTACCACATGTTTCTAATTCGTTAGTTCAGAAATTTCAAGCTTTGGAAGTATGCTGAGTGAAATGTGCATGCAGAAGTTCAGAAAGAGGGCGTGTCATTGCACCGCCATCTTTAAATTGGTGGATTAAAGGGCCGTAACAGCAGCTGACACCCTGTGTTTATATATATATATGTATATATATATATATATATTAAAAATTAAAAGCTTAAGAATTATATAGTTTTAACACTAGAAACAAAAAATAGATTTTTGAAGCCCATCGACCTCCCAGTGCCCTTAAGTATTCTCTACGACTACTTTGTGGAACTGTGGCTGGATAATCCTTTAATACCAACATATTTACGGAACTGTCATGGAAAATGTCACAGAACCAACAATGCCGTCGAAGATGGAACCACCGTTTCAACAAAATCGTGCAAAGACCACACCGTAACATACTCCCGCTAGTTACGGCCTTCAAGGATGATGCAGAACACCAGAGATACCTTTTCGACAGAAAAGAACTCAACTTGGAGGGTAAAAAACGATTGCACTTGACAATAGGATTGCCAATAGTCTGAAAGATCTTGAGGAAATTAGAGATTTAAGACAATGTCTGAAAACTCTTGCCTATGTGTTTCAATTAAATTAATGTCAAACTATGTTTTATACGAATGAACCTAAATAATGAAGAACTGTAACGAATTCTTTCTGAATGAGCGTGTAAGTAATGTAAGTTAAATTATGGACCAAGAAAACACATAACCTATTAACGAGTTCTAGAAGAACGAAGAAAGCATAATAGTTATAATAACAAAAATATAAATTTTTGGGGTGCGATAAGAGAACGCCTCCACGTGGTGTGCCCCGGAAACAGTATGCTTTAAGAGCACGAAAAAACACGAATAAGTTGGAGAATTAATGTCATGTCGGCACGTTGGCCATAGTAGCTCTAGGGTTAGAGCGGCTGGAGAAGATCCATGGTTCAAATCCCGGGTATGGCATTGCATTTTTCTGTCTATCTTTCCATACTTTAGCCTACACACGACCAGTGTGAAAGAAAAATTAATTGTCATTAATTGACCTAATAGTGGTTAACTATACAGCCCGGGACTTAGTACTTACATGTTGTAAGTTGCCATTAAAGTAGTTGTCTCATGTGTTTATGAGAACTCCTAGTGGTTTACCGGGAAAAAACACGAGTCAGTTGGAGAATTTAATGTCATGTCAGCACGTTGGCCATAGTAGCTCAAGGCTTAGAGCGGCTGGACGGCAACCAGAAGATCCGAGGTTCAAATCCCGGCTATGACATTAAATTTTTCAGCCTGACTCTATCTTTCCATACTTTAGCCTACACACGGCTACTGTGAAAGAACAATTAACTTTCAGAATGCTTTAAGTAGACATAGCTGGCTAAGAATCTCTTAAAACAGATTTCTCAACAAAATAATAAAAATGACCATGAGCAATTAACACTGCTGTGCCTCTCTTAATCCCCAGTACCTGACACCGATTTTGCTGGTTGATCCCTGTGCCCAATTGCTACAGATTCATTATTTATAACTCCTTAGGTATTTGTAACATCTAAATTTCGTAAATAATAAAACGTGTATTTTGAAATTCTTCTTACAAACATTTCTGGTACAAATTGCACAAAACCTCAGTAATAAGCAATACTTCGGTTGGTTAATATAAAATAGTTCATCTCATTTAGGAGAGAACCCATCTGGGTAACTTCACTTTAATGACGTTTACTTTGCCTAGAGATATATTTCTAAGATCAAGTTGTATTTGAATTCACTTTAATGTTTTAATTTATACATCCAAAGGAAACATTGTCTTAATATCAAATAAAATTTAGAAATAAATAGAAATATTGTACTTTTTTAAGTAGAAACATAGCTGTATAATTAAATAAAATTCTGTTTCTGAAAGATTAGAAAATTGTTTGAGGTTTGCACGCAATTGATTAAAATTTGACGAAATAACTCCATCCGACTAAAAATGCCAAAGACTAAAGTATTCTTCCAAACCAAATTAGGCTTAAAGTATAGCAAAATATCAGCCACGATTAGCACATTTCCTTCCCATTTCAGAAAGATTCGCCGGGTTTCATAAATGAAAATGTTGCCCCTGATAGTTTACGATAGTTGCGATTGGTAAATAGCAACAGAGATGGGTGCTACTGATTTGCTCTTGTACTACGTCTATTTCTAATATCTCCTGGTGGAACATGTCTCCATAATCATTTCATGCGATAATCAAGTTCAATTGATGTATAAATAACAAGGGTGTATCTTCAGGAAAATTTCCCATCAAATTTCTGCAACAAGACTTTAGTAATAATCAATAATTTCCATTTATAAGTTTTCAAAAATGCAGAATGAGGTGCTAAGAAAAGCAACAGCTTTAATCGGATACACATTAATAATTTCAATATCTGCTACAAGGAACAGCCTCTTTTTAATACCATGCCATTAACCAATACAAGAGGAACAACATTATTTAATAAAAACTTTTATCTAAAAGCAATTTTCAGATGGAGCTTTAAAGGGAAGGAAATTGCGGAAAAAGCAGAACAAGACAAAGAGTGCTACTTTTTACTCTCTGCTTCTAAAATTAGCTTCTGTTCTTATTTTACCTTAAGCTACTTTAATTCTTCTGAGTACTTAGTGTTCTTCAGCACGGCTTTTAAATACTTAGGTTTACGAATAAAATCAGACGTTAGTTGGCTTTTTTTCGTGTTAAGGCCCTAAATGGATAGGTGTTGACGGATGAATGAACTGAGGAATATATACTCAAATGAGGCTGGCATATTCAACATAAGCCTCCTGAGGTTAAAGGCTAATAAACAACAACAATAATAATGATAATGATAATTAATAATAATGATGATAATAATAACAATGGATATTTTTATATTTGACATTTATTTGTACAGTTTCTATTACAATTTCACTGCAATTACTTTAACATCGAACATGCGCTATTATACCTCATTGCTGACCTAAAATTTACTCGCTGACTCAGGTCTACTGGCCATAAGCCTTTGGTTTTCCTGAGCAGCTTGTTGTCATTTCCTCTTGACCTTCGCTTCTTTTACCCTAATCCACTTTTCTCTTAACTTATATAAAAATTCTCCTATACATCTATTTTCTTTTCACCCATCCCCTTTAACATGCATAACGCCACTACCTCTTTGCTCACACTGTTCTATTTCTTATGCCATATTTTTCTGCTGCAATTTGTTAACTCCTTACATTCTACCAGGTGATGAACAGTTCTCTGTTCATCTCCACAAAATTCACATATCCCTACCTCATTACTTCTCAGCCCTTTTAGATATATTATTCCTACTCTCATCCATGCTATGCCTTCTCTTCCAATTTTGTCACATTGATGTATATATTTCTCCCTACACCATTCTGCCTATAATTTCTTATAAAATTTCAATGATTTCTTTTCTTCTATAGCTACCCGTATTTCCTGCCTACCTATGTCTTGTACCCTGATCCTCACTTCCGTTCAAAACCCGCTATGATTTTGCCACCCTGCCCAGGCGAAATTCTGCAATATTTGGGTAGACTCACCTCTCAAGTAGTATTTTTACATGCCGATAGAGGACGCCTCAAAGAAACTGTCAGCACATTAAGTACGAACGGAAGCCGCTAGGGGAATCGTATATAAACTCGTTCCATCAGCGATGCTATTGATGACTTCAAACTTTGTGTGGTAAACTCACAGATAAAAATGAACACCGTGTAATAATTTGTCCAGTTTAGAGGTCAAAGGTCAGCTTATCACTAATTTCACATCGTATTTCACTCACTCTTTAATCAGGCCTAGGAGTAAACATCAGGAAGTGGGCTATAAATGCTTTCGTATCTCTAAACATGTAATTGAAGTTAGAATTTTTTGTTGTAATTTACGTCCTCCAACATTATGTCATATCGGACAATGAATGAAATGGGTGAAGTGTTGCTCAAATGAATCCGGGGTCCATGGAGCTTAGAGTTACCCGACATTCGTCTAATTCGTTACCTTATCCAGGTAACTCACCCCAACGGAGATTCGAACTCGGGACCTCTTGAACGCGAGGTAGTCACGCTAACATCTACGCTACCGAGACAGGCGAAGTTAGAGCATTAATATACTTCGTCAACTGGAACTTCTTTTATCTGGATAAATTATACTTGGTGTATTTTCTGCCATTTGCTTTGTTGGCGTCCCTAAATGATATTGTTTTAACTTCAAAAGCGTAGTCAAATGAATGAAGCGTGTTTTCCAGTTAACAATTTTTTAAAAATTACGTGTTACTTATAACTTGCAGCGAGTGATTAATTCCTTAACAGCTACTGGCTACTCTTCGGGCATTACCTACTGCATGATGTGTATTAATCGAATAAAAGCTTATCCCCAGTAAGTACACTATTAGCAACGCAAAGAAAATCCCTGTAAGGAATGTGCTGTGGGACAAGGACAGCGAATGTGTGTGGCAGAGAACGCTTGCTATACAAGGAGCAGACCGTTAAAAAAACATTCGCCATATTCACTCTGTACATTAAAGCCGAGAAGATTGATTCACAAAAGTAGAAGCCGTCAGAATGTTTTTGAATGGTCTGTAACTGTACTGACATGGGGTGTCATAAACCTGTCCAGGGACAGGTGTGGGGACCTTCGGCCAACCCCCTGCGTCTCGCCCCTCGGAGACTTTCTCTCCTGTGGAGGAGTATTCCTTACTATTTATTTTAATTGTATTTTAAAAGTATTATAAATTCGTTAGGGATACAGTAATAAACGTGTGTTGATATGAGTTCATTATGTGAAAATTAATATAATTAATTTGTACATCGTATCTTATTAGACAACAGCACTATATCACCAACAATACGTAATTTTGTGTCCACCTTGTGATAGAGTTACTTGAGGGCTGCATTCTGTGAACAAGGTTAAGGGTTGAATCCTTCTGCAGGACGATTAAGGACACCATCTGGCAGGTATAACAATTTCTGCCAGACAATTTTCCGCCACAATGGTGACACTGATGTGAACCTGGCAGTTACTAGCATCGTTAAACAACTTTATTAAGAAAACCCATGACTGAGAGAAATCCTGTTGCAGGGCTAAAAATGTACTTCATCTGGCATGCAACAAACTTTGTTTCGGGAAAATGTTCCATCCCTAGAGCCGCACAAAAAGGGAGAAGTTGGGTTAAAAAGCAGTGCTAGCAACTAGGGGAGTAACAGTTCTGCGTCAGGGCTTAATTGTACAATATGAACTCTAAAGCCCTGAACTCCATAATACTTCACGAAAAGTTACTACATATAAAGTATGCATTGCAGTTAAAAGCACTACTAATTTCCATGAGGTAGCTTAGTAATACAATATGTGCTTTCCACGGAATATATCTCGTCATCATTATGATTTAGAGAGCTTTATTCACGCATGCTCAAATCGTTATACATTTTTACACAAACACATAATAAAGAAATGGAACATAAATATTTTTATGTCCTACTGCCACTACTGTTACTTTTACCACCGTTAATATTACTATTATTTCTATCACTAGAGCCCGGATTTTAATGAAAATTCATCTTTTTTTTTAATAGTCAAAGACGATGCTTATTGAAAATTAAATGCATTCTGGAACAAATACGTTAGGTATATATAGGTTTTTTATAACACATCAAAATGCATTTTCCACATTTTTATAATGAAGTCACTTTTTATATTTAGTTGCATTTTCCGGTCATTTACTTTCTTTTTTAGGAATTTATTGGGCATTTTCAAGTGTTGTCCGCATTCGGGAGGCCCGGGTTCGATTCCCGTTGCCGACCTGGCCCCCGACCCATGGGCTTTTTGGTTTTTAAGGGCACTGGGACGTCGATGGGCTTCAAGAAAATCGATTTTTTGTTTTTAGTGTTAAAAAGTATATAATTCTTCAGCTTTTAAATGATACATATAACATAGGGCATCAGCTGGTATTAAAGCCCTTTAATCCATCAAATTAAAGATGGCGGCACAATGACACGCCAACGTTCTGATCTTCTGCATACACATTTCACTCAGCATACCTCCAAAGCTTGAAATTCTGAACTAACCTACTTAGAAATATAAACACTCTCAGAAGAGGTTCTTTTGGCAATTAAACTAGTATTTAGGGAACTTTCTGAAGATGAATTACTGAGAAAGTCGAACCCAATACCCAAATGAAAGTTTTCATCATATATTATGGAAAAGAATTCCAGAAAATGTGCATGTTGGGCCAAAAACTTAAAAAATTGGTGTATATTATAGTGTTATTTGTTATAATGATGGTTGCAGTGGTAGGCATAAAGTAATGACAAAAATGGGTATAAAGGTTGGTGAAAATAGTGAGGGCAGCAGGTCTAAAAAAAGATGTGCGTCGACTTTCAGAGGCAAAAAGAACAGCTCAGTTGCTTGAAAGTAGAGCTATAAGTAAGAAAAGGAAAAGCAAAGACGAGGAAAACCTAACTAAGCAGGAATGTGGAGCAGGCTTGTTCTGAGAGTATGTATAATTTGAAAAGAATGGTGCTTAATCTTTGATCGTCATTTCCCAAAATCTTGATTTTTTCATAATTTAGGTGCATGTTTCTCAAAAATTATAAAAGCTATTGATAAAAAATTTTAGTGCATATTTGTTAATGATCGCTGAACACATTAAACTAACTTTTATATTCATATGCTTTATAAAATGGAGGGAAAATATAATTCAGTCATTAAAAATATTGTGTTTTTGTTAACACATCTAAATAATTTTTCTTGTGCATTGCATAAATTTTGTATGCTTTTACTTAGTTTAGATTATAAAACTGTCTTATGTTATTTAGGAAAAATTTTGGTGCCTATAGCTGTAAATTCCTATAAGGAACCTAGACCTGAAGTATAGGGTGTAATTCTTTTTTCAGGATACACAGAGTGCTTTATGCCCCTTTCGTAAGGAGCTGTATGAAGTTAATGTAAATATTATACCGCAGATAAAGGCGCACATCCTTGTACTATAATCATACCAAATTTAAATTTCTAGTAATGTTTAGTTTCTTATATATTTATATTTCAATATCGTTATAAACTAGCCCTGTCTGAGTAAAAATAACCTCCCAGTGCCCTTAAAAATAATTTGTGATTATCATCTTTTATGAAATAGTAACTTTGTAAGTGTGGTTAACATGCAATTAACACAGGTCAGCATCCTAGCCCCTAATACAGCTTTGCTCCCGGCACCAATTTTAAGACGCTGGGGTACATGGTTAACTGCAAGTATATAGCACTGTGAAAATTTTCAGATAGTGAGATAAGTGGAGAATAGGTTTGATAGGCTAGACTCTAAAGTAATTGAGTGTGCAAAGAATCTGTTTTCTGATTCTCATATCCAAGGTAAATCAGCCTTCATTAAATCAAATTTTACATTTTTGACGGAAACCATAACCCGCCTTGAAGAAAATGGCATGACATTGGATAAGTCGATTGAGTTATTGAGGATTGCGGAAGAGAGGATACAAAAGGTAAAATGTGAGATTATGGACAAAATTAGACAGTAACTGAAATTTGTGTTGGGAAAAGATAAAGAATACCAAACAGTTTGTCAGATTGCAGATATCTTGTCACGAGAAAACTTCAGAACTGATATTTTTGAACAGTGACATAGTGTTTTTCAAATATGCATCTATAACATCAGTGGAAGTGGAGAGAAGTTTCTCAAAGTATAAAACAGTTTTAGCTGACAACCGCCGTTCCCTTACTTGAAGATGACCATGGTGTGTACTGCAACGCTAAGTTTTTGTTATTGGGTACAGTAACTTATTTTTTCATATTTTATAAAATTGAAATTGTCCTGATTAATTTTGAATTTATTTATTATTTAGTAGCAATAATTGCATTATTTACTAAGAAAGATAACTTTTAAATGTGGTTATTCGAGGCATATATACATTATTTGTCTGTGACAGTTATTAATTTATTATTATGAAAGAAATTGTTAACTTTGTTACGTCAGTATTTTTACACTTTATGTGCACTTTTTACATTTTATAGCTCATTTTAAACAATGTTTAGCTCAGCAACTTCCGGGCCCTAACTAACACTATCACCACTACTGTTGTTTCTACCAGTAGTATTACTACAACCACAGTTACTACCACTAATAGTACTGTCACTACCGCCACTACTAACACAACTATTGCTACCATTATCAACACCACTACTACAACTAGCGCTACTATTAGAATTAGTAATACTGCTAACTACTACCACTATTATTATTACTAACACTGCAACTACAAATACTACCAACCACAGTTACCGCCACACTACAACTACCACTACTGCTACACAATAGTCCTTACATCAACTAATGCCAGAACTACCACCACCACCACCACCACCGCCACCGCCACCGCCACCGCCACCGCCGCCGCCGCCGCCACCGCCACCACCACCACCACCACCACGTTTTAGTATCACCATTATCATTCTAGCTAAAGGCTGGAGCCTTGTGCGTTTCTCCATAATATACTGCACATGGACTGTACTGTTATCAGTCGTGCATGTAAACAACTGCAGGCAGGTACAGCCTGACCTAGATGACCCCCTCAGTGCCTAAGGAAACAAAACAGTCGTTTTATACTACAGATTTCGTCTGCATACGCTTGCAAGACAATGCTTCACTACTTCGCAGAGTATTACGTTACGTTGTTTTCGAAGATTGCACATTTGATGGCCGTGCTCTACATTTCACGTCAGCTTCTACCATAATCACCACAGAACTGCTAACAGCCCACACCACCAATGCTGCCATCTGTGCTATGATTGTATCATTCCATCCAGATATACACTACAAAAGCTAAGTTCACCTTAGAATTTATTTCACTTTGTGTATGATAAATGAAATCTAAATGTTAAATGTATTATGTATTTAGTATTATAACTCATATTCAAAAACAAAAAGATTTTGGAAACAAACCTGGATGAATTATTTCTTGAGATTATGCTTGTTGGTATTTATTGTCATACAAATAGCATAATTGTTTTTCATATTTGATTATACAAGTAGCATAACCCTTGAGATATGGTATACAACTTGAATTTGTTCATACAAAGGGTTAGATATACGTTTCCTCTTTCCTTTGAAAGGAGTAAAAACAAAAGAAGTGAACTGCAGATCATCGTGACGTTTCCAAACATATATAAATTAAGTGTATCTCGGAGGAAGCTCGCATTCTCCTTATCCGTCGGTTATTTATGGCTGGGAAAGCGGAATGGCTAACACAGTGGATGCCAGATTACACGACCCACGGCTCTTTGTGCATGTATTTTCCTTTCATCCTGCTTTACCGCGGTTCCCCTTTTCACTCTTGTTTTTCTATTACAGTATGAACCACGTAAATTACAAAGTTGAAATCTGTCTTGCCAAAGACAAGACAAACTCTTATAATTTCTGATTGAAGTTGTAATGAATAATTTGCAAATTCTGAATTTGCTATAAAAACTAATGTTTTAATGCAAGAAATGTTAGATGTCTTTGGTTACCTACAACTTCGTTTAGCATTCATCAGTTAGAAGAAGATATTGTTGACGTTTTTAAATTCGTGGTGTTAAACTCTCGTTCTTGCTGCTTACGGTACCAGAGGCGATAACACTGCATGAAATGATAATTGAGAAAGGAAATTTGGAAAGTGAATATTCCGTGCTCAAATTTAGGATAGCTCCTTGACGTTTGGCAGGTATGAGGGTTGAGAAAACACCCCTCAAAAACACCTCTGGTTACTTCTCACTCACGAGATCCTGCCTTATTGACTTAGGGTACCACTGTCAGTGAGAAATATCATTGTTTATCCATTTCTTTATATCCTCATAAGAGAACTATCACTATGCTCATACCTGCATCCGCTTGAGAGCTTGATGGCCTCATCTGTGCTCTATGCGGGGCCTGTGTGCAAAATAATCGGGTGTGTAGTACAGCTGGAAGTACCCGAAAATGGGTCCAGAACACATAGGATCATATACGCATAACAAAGCATTGAACGGGACAGTTTTTTGCCCCTGACGGGTATGCATACACAAGGCATACGTAAGCAGTGTCATCTCCCACATTTGCAATAGAGCTGACGAGGATGTCCAGAAGTTACTTGCAAGTGGTCGCATGGGGCACTTTCCCGCTTCAGTTTTCGGCGTTGAGGTTCTCCTCTGCGGCACATTTTTGGTACACATGGTTTATATACTCGTACAGCAGCTGCTATACCATCAAATTTTCAGGTTCGTAGCGGTGTGAATACAATGACAGTTCCCTTGTCAGTACTTTGGAGAGATAAACGTGAAGCAACTTAGAAATAAGTTGTTCTTTCACACTGGCCGTGTGTAAGCTTAAGTATGGAAAGATAGGGTCAGACTGAAAAATTCAATGCCACAGCCGGGATTTGAACCACGGATCTTTTATTAGCCGTCCAGGCGCTACCATTGCCAACGTGCCGACATGACATTAAATTCTCCAACTGACTAGTGACTTTCCCGGTAAACCACTAAGGAGTTCTTATAAACACATGAGACAACTACCTTAATGGGGACTTACAATGTTTAAGTACTTTAAGGCCCGGGCTTTATAGTTAACCACTATTAAGTAAGTTAATGGACATTAACTGTTCTTTCACATTGGCCGTGTCTAGGTTAAAGTATGGAAAGACTGAAAAAAATATGCCATAGCCGGGATTTCAAACACGAATCTTCTGGTTTCCGTCCAGCCGCTCTAACCTTTGAGCTACTATGGCCAACGTGCCGATATGGCTTTAAATTCTCCAACTGACTCATTTTTTTTTCGGTAAACCACTTAGGAGATCTCATAAACACATTAGACAACTACCTTAATAGCGACTTACAATTTTTAAGTACTTTAAGGCCCGGGCTTTACAGTTCACCACTATTAGGTCAATTAATGGAAATTAATTGTTCTTTCACACTGGCTGTGTGTAGGCTAAACTATGGAAATACAGAGTCAGACTGAAAAATTCAATGACATAGCCTGGATTTGAAGCACGGATCTTCTGGTCTCCGTCCAGCCGCTCTAACTCATGGCCACTCTACTATGGCCTACGTGCCGACATGACATTAAATCCTCCAACTGACACGTGTAAGTGAAGTAACTTATAAATTATGCGCATTCGAAAATATTCCTAAATTTCTAGAGTAAAATATTTAATTCCTTTGTTATTTTACATGTCCGTTGTTAATTTTATTCAGAGCTCAAACATATTGTCCATTCTAAATTTTTCATCTCAGTTGCAATTTGAAAACTTGGTCAAAGTAGATACATCATCTAAATGTGTACATATACCATCTCGCATTACTGAAGGTCGTCACAAACTCCAAAAGATAACCCTGGAGAAAATAAATACAAACACTGAGAACAAGTCATTCCCAAAGCAAGATAATGCGACGTTATATGTGAGCTAAAACAGATTCATTTTCAACTCAAGATAGTGCAATTTACGGTGCATCTCTCCACTTTGCCCTTTGTTGTTCATGATTTCATTGATTTTTAGAAGCAATGCAATACTGAATTTTGTTTCAAATAGAATAATGATGCAGTGGACATGACGATACCAGTGAGCTGATTGACTGAACCTAACCAAAAATATGACTACGATGTATAATTTTCTTTAGGAATATACAGCCAAGTTAGTTGTGTTACCTAAAGCAAGAAGGGATTTGAAGAAGTGGATCTACGGGGGCTGTTCAATAAAGAATGATCATAATTTTTTTACGGACATAATTTTTCGTAGTAAAATTCAATCTTATTATACTCTGTTAGCTTTATGTGAAACAAACACGCGGTAGTAGTTTCACTGTTGGTACTCCTGGTTTCCGTCTGTGAGAACCAGGCAGGTTCAGACATGTTCAGTATCGGCTACCGCTGCAATGGAGCTAACATGCAGTTAAAGTTGATGTTAAAGGAGGATCCGGAGTTTCTTTCAAACGTAATCACTGCTGATGGAACTTGGCTACATCATTTTGATCCTAAGGGCAAACAGCAAAGATCAATGTGGAAATCTCCTTCATCACCAACCTCCCCAAAAAGCAAAGGTGGTTGCTTCTGCTAGGAAAGTTATTGTCATGTTATTCTTTGATATTCTTGAAATGGTTTATCAGCATGTTGTACCTGCACACACATCAGTAACTGGTCATGGGATGTCCTGAGAACATTGCAAGTCCATATCAAGCGCAAAAGACCACATTTCCTTGAAGCAGGCTGGATGCTGCACCACGATAATGCGCGGCCGTATATTGCCAATGTTGTTGCTGAATATCTTGCAAAAATGAACGTGAAGTGCATCCCTCGCCCTTCCTATAGTCCATATTTAGCCCCATATGACATTTTTCTAATCCCTAACTTTGAAGAAACGTCTTCGTGGGATGCATTATCCATCATCAGAAGTAGTGGTGAAGGTTGCGGAGGCGATTTTGAAGGATCTCTCAAAATTGGTTTCCAGCATGTCTTTGAAGACTGGCAGAAAAGCTGGGACAAGTGCTTCGAATTCTGGGGAGACTATTTTGAGAAGTACCATTAAAATTATGAGGATGAGTAAAGGCACATTGTCAAAAAAAGGTTGTGATCATTCTTTATAGAACATCTCTCTTACATTCGAATCTGTTAATGTATCGGCAAGTTTTCTGCTTTAGCCTTGAGGCGAGATGAACTGTTCTACTGATGAAAAGTGCCGATCGATATCATAAGCAACAGTAGTAGTGTAGATCTCCTGCTGCCCAGTTAAAGCAGAGAAATTGTCAGAAAATCTAATTTTCCAAAGCATCTGTTTCCTTAATCAAGACAACTGAAATGTGTATGTCTGAAGCACGCTATACCTTTCCAGTAACGCTTCATTTCGGTACGGCACTTTGAGGAATGTGCGAGTTAAAGTAAATGTTGATGCCAAAAGTGTTCGTCACCTTTTGATATCGTCTCTAGTGTATGTGCTGCTAGTTCCTCAAGTGGTGAATTTTGGGATGTTTTTCTCGGGGATACGAGAGACTGATAAATTTAATGGAAGTTAATGACTGTATGAATTTGAAGAATTAAAGTGTTTTGAAGCTTATTAATGGTAGCTATTGAATTATATCTACTAACTTCCGACGTAACCAAATGTTATAGTTTAAAAGTAACTGGTTCCGTAATAATAAAAGCAAAGTGTATGTTGCTCAGTCGCAGGTATGCTAAACTGAAACTACTGCCATATCTCAATACAGGGCTGTTCAATAAAGAATGATTATTAATTGTTTACACTCATAATTTTTCGCACTAAAATTCAAAATTATTATATTTTGTTAGCTTTATGTGAACCAAACACGCCGAAGTAGTTTCATTGTTGGTACTCCTGGTTCCCGCGTGTGAGAACCTGGTAAGTTCAGACAAATTCAGTATCGCCTACCGCTGTAATGGAGGTAATACGCGAGGAACCATATGCGGCTTTGAAATTCTGCTTTCGCCTCAAGAAATCTTCAGTTGAGGTCTATATAATGTTACGGGAGGCCTATGGAGAGTCTGTTCTTCCCTACAGCACAGCTCGAAAGTGGTTTAGAATGTTTAGAGGGGAGACAATCAATTTCAAAGGAAGTTGGAGCCGGTGCTCCAGTTACTGCTCTTACAGAAGAAAACGTCAACACTGCTGCTGCCATTGTGAGAGAGGATCGACGTATTACCTTAAGATCACTTTCTAAAGTACTGAACATTTCATTAGGTACCACCCACACATTGGGGATAGAAACATTACACATGAGACGTGTTTCTACGCGGTGGGTTCTAAAACTGTTGATTCCCGAACTAAAGGACATTCGCATGCAGTTAAAGTTGATGTTAGAGGAAGATCCGGAGTTTCTTTCAAACGTAATCACTACTGATGGAACTTGGCTACATCATTTTGATCCTAAGAGCAAACAGCAAAGATCAATATGGAAATCTCCTTCACCACCAATCATCAGTAGCTTGACATTACTATAGGGATATCCTGAAGATATTGCAAATCCATATCAGGCGCAAAAGACCACATTTCCGTGAAGCAGGCTGGATTCTGGACCATGATAATGCGTGGTCGCATACTGCCAATGCTGTTGCTGAATATCTTGTAAAAATCAACGTGAAGTGCATCCCTCACCCTCCCTATAGTCCGGATTTAGCCCCATGTGGCTTTTTTCTATTCCCTAACTTGAAGAAACGCCTTCGTGGGAGGCATTATCCATCATCCAAAGCAGTGGTGAAGACTGCGGAGGCGATTTTGAAGGATCTCTCAAAACTTGTTTCCAGCATGTCTTTGAAGACCGGCAGAAACGCTGGGACAAGTACATCCCATTCAGGGGAGACTATTTTGAGAAGAACCATCAAAATTATAAGGATAAGTAAAGGTACGTTGTCAAAAAAGGTTATGATCTTTCTTTATTGAAGAGTCCTGTACTACAAGTGCAATCTTAAAGGGATGGAGTTAACTATTACACTAATATGCAAAATTTGACTTTTTCTCTGGGTTTTTATTTTACTATGTCATTATTCCTAATCTGAGTAAGCTGAATCAGAATATGAACTTAGTATTTCTCCGTCACCTACCACTCTTTCACAATATAAGAATTAGTAAAATGTGAATTTTTATACTCAGCTCTATCGAGTTTATGTTTTATTATTAAATGAATGTTAATGAATCTACAACTGTCAACATAACACTCTTCATAATAAACTAATATTTCACATTTGTTCTAAATAATCACATACATTTAAACATTATACCGGCTTTATGTACTTTGCCTTGAAATGCACGTCTTTCCACTTCCTCTATGTCCCGGTGTAATCGTTCACCTTGCTCCTCGCTGAACAAAGTCGAGATTTTCTGAGAAATAAACGTACAAATGAGAGTGCAGGAAAAGTAATTTCACACACATATTGCAACCCAGCTTTTGAAATTTCTTAAGCATATCTTCTATAATATTTTTGTAATTTGGATTCTTGTAATTTCTCAGAAACCTTACGATGACGCTCTTACAACCAATTCTTGCCCGTTTTTCAATGTCTGTCATTGTTTCTTCAAATAAGGTATCAGAAGACAACTTCCTAATTTGTGATCCAATTGGATAATATTCCTTCTTTTAATTTAGCTTCAGATATTTCAGGGGAATTCTTGTAGATTTATTTGTAACAGTTCTCGTTGTTTTTCAAATCCTTAATAAATTACTTCATTAAGCCTAATTTTATGTGTAAAGATGGTATAAGAGAACTTTTTTGAGTCCACAAGACACTCGTGAATATTTTTCATTTCTGGCACGAGACTCTCTCTTTGTTTCCAGTTCTCCAGTGATAGAATCGGACTCTACTATCCCACTCACAAATAAAACATGGAATTTTAGTATAGCCTTATTGCTGATCTAGTTGCATGCCAATAACTTTTGAGTCTCCACATATCTGCCACTTAGGCTCTGCATATTTGACTTTTCCTAGAAGTAATTTTAGGTGATGATGTGTTTCCTTGAGGTGAAGTGAATGGGCTACTGAAACTGATGCCTATTTATACAACATTACTCATTTCAGGACAATTTTATTATTGTTGTCTGTTATATTTGTGTCGTTGTTGTAAAACATATTGTGACTTTGTGGGTTCGTGAAATTAAAAGTCCAGTTGCACAAAATCAAAATGTTCTTTATTTCCACCGAATGACTGTTGTTTCACTTACAAATCACAGCAGGATCACGTATCACACGCAATTACGCAAACACTTCAATTACGCAACACTCAATTACGTGCAACTCTCGCTAGAGCTGACTAAAAACTCCTCTGATACACGTACGCAGTCTTCCAGTCCGTTTGCTAGCACTGCACTCTTCACGGCTGCTCGCCAAGAACTGAGATCTGAGAACTGCCTGGGTCGTCTAATGCGCCGCTAATATAGCTAGACCGCTGCATCTCGAAGCTTCGCGGCGCGAAACATCATCCCGATTGTTCCAGACGTCAGGGGGAGGGGAAAGAGACGGTACAATGGCTCGTGGCACCTTCCTAACCATCCCCTATGTGAGCGCTACAAGATAAATGGGTGGGCGTGCCCTGAGTGCCTCCTGTCCCCCACTCAGCTCCAGTTGGTCATGCCTTCCGATAATTGGGTGACAATATTAATTCGAACAATGAAATTATTAGTATTTCCTAGTTCCATACAATATTTATGCGCAAAACTACATCAAAACATGTTAAGTATAACTACTAATTGTAAAAAAATTGTACGTGGTAGAAGAAAAACGGCTTCAGTTTTGAAATCAGCACATCAGATTCAGTAAAGCAGACATATTTTGGTGGAAACCCCAGAATCATGCATATCAGTGTTACAGGTCACAGCAAACACCTCTCTAACACTGTGAGTACACGAAGGGAAAGACGCAGATTTTAGTACTACACGCTCTTTTATTAACTGAGGTATCGCCTAAAACCAATCACTCCCCACCATAGCGTGTCTGTCTCACGTTCAAGAGGTCCCAAGTTCGAATCTCGGTCAGGGTGAGTTACCTGGATAACACCTGGATAAGCTTCGCTTCGCTTATCCTGAAAGACGAATGTCAGGTAACTCTAAGCTCTATGGACCCCGGGCTCATTTGAGCACCATTTCATCCATTCCATTGATCGTCCGATATGACAGCGTCAATTAAAAAAATAAAAAATAAGAAAAAAAACTCCCCACCAGTGTTTCTACACACATTGCCAACTCTGAAATGCCATGTACCATGCTCAAATTCCGAGAATGTCCTGGTCTCTATAATTTTCAGAATGTCCTTAATGTGTCTTTGCAGCAGCCTGACTCCAGCTTTCCTTTAAGTTGATAGTTTTCTCTGCTGGGCTTTATATGAATTGCATTTCCTTAATATGAACCGCACTAATGACCTCATGACAAAAGTTTGCATTGCCTAGCTAATGACTGTAACTCATACTCTTATAAGGTAAGTGGGGAGAAGGTGGAAGTTGGGGGAAGACGTAGGTTTCGTAATATTTTGTTCATCTGAGACCAGATAGCAGCACTTACCACAGCCTAGCATACGGGCATCCAGCTGGTAGTATGCTGTTATGTTCTTCCGTTTTATATCTTGCTTCATCCAGTGATAAACAAGAAACTACTGTCTGTAAACTTGGTAAGCACAAGCAATTTAATATTTCGTTGCCCATACTTAACATCTAGCACTTGATGTACTGCATGGAGCTTCACCTAACCAGGTGCGTCTCACAAGCACATGCTAGTTCGGACCAATATGGCTGGTAGCGTATACCAAAAATAAGGTGTACAGGCATTGAGGGAAGATGAAAGTTCTTAAACAATACTGATATATTACATATGACCGATCATGACGACTTGACCGATCATGCTTCAAACCATTGAAAACATATTGGCAGCAAGCTTTGAATACTTGAATTCATTCAAACCCTGGCCGGAGAGTTACAAGACTGCAGTTTGGTTCTCTCCTTTCTTCATTGTATCATGTCTCTAACATGCGTTAAATTTACATTTTATAAAGTGTCTTACATGTAATACAAATGCTCAATTTACTTAATTACTTAATTTCAAACTTCGTGTTGTTGCATCTTCCTCCATGTTGTTCCATCTTCTCCACTGTTCACTCCCAGCTTGCTCCAATGATGGGGTAAGATATAAGTTTTGTTGCAATTAGTTTAATTGTACCTTTTCATCTCCTCACATTTAAGGACACTGATTACTGTAACAATTAAATATATGGGCAATATCTTGAAATACTTCTTTTTATTTTTCTCCATTTCCATTTCCATTAAAAAAGGACATAACTGTTAAGTGTGTCATATTCCCCCGACTTGCCTTATTATACAACTCATGCTTAATATATTAAACATTGTTTTACAGACGGGTATGATTTATTTCAAATAATTATCTATCTCCATGTCATTCATTTATAAAATTATACATTTTACCATTCAATAATTTCAGTACCAATGTGAAGTATTCACAAGTATGTAAATATGCTGCAGAATAGTAATGACTAAGGAGTGGATTCCTATGGCATGTCTTTTAATGGGTTGTTAAGTTATATTTCTCACTTTTTAAATCTTTGGTTATATTTATGCTTATTTCCATGATAAGGTCGTTTTTGTGGATTATTATAGTGTGGACTGCGGCCGATTAGAAGTAAAATAAACCAGCATTATGTCTTTGGTCGCGCCGCTTGGCTGTCACCTAAGCGGCCCGGGTTCGATCCCAGGCGACCGCAACGTGGGATTTGTGGTGTACAACATGGCGCTGGGGTGGATTTCCTCCAGGTCCTCCGGTTTCTCCCACCATCATTCGACCAATTGCTCCATCAGTCATTCATCTCAGGCGTTGGGCCGACCCCTCAACCCTGATTTCATCTCTGGTCAGATGCTTCGGCTCCCTCGCTCTGAAGGAACCCAAGCGCATCCTAACGTCAGCATTGAACAGAAAGGGAGGAAAAAAGCAGTATGTCTATAAAAGTCACGAGCAGCACGGCCCACTTGTTTTTCAAAGGTCCCTTTAGCAGGTAGCAAACGTTCATATAGGTAGCAAATGTTGAATGTTTGAATCTCACCCTTCCCTGTTTGTTTGGCGACAGGTTTAATACTTTGTTCCCTCCACTTTGTCACTCCCATCTCCACCAGCTCTCTGAATGTTACATGTACATTCTGTTGAGGACTCAGTCAGTTTGATGTCTCCATGCCTAAAAGTACGTGTTCTGAAAGTGTAAAATTTAGAAAATTTGGTCGAGAGCATGGGGAGAAGGCTTCTTGCACTAACGGTGTTATTTTGTATTGTAAGTATTATGAAGTGAAAGTATAGGTAAAATCGCTATTTTATATACAACGAATATTGAAACCACTAAGCATCAGAAGCTTTTAACAACAGCTTCCTCCATCAAAAGTAGGAAGTGGCTGAGGTTTGAGACAGCTTATGCGAATACCTGTTCAGAATTTTGTATGCATCTTTGCAAAATATGGTAACTTCAAATATTCCTTTAAAAAATTAACAGTATAAGCTTTAGGTATTTGCTCCTATAACCTCATGTGACTTGGAACTTAGTTTCTCCACATATAAGAAAATGCTGTCTGACAATAGAAGAGACTTCCAGCTTGACAATCTAAAAGTGCACTTGTCCTTGAACATAATTTGGCTGCTGATGAAAACTAACCCCCAGGTATGAATATTTTATTTCTCGTAATTATTCCTCTCTTAAGTTTCAATAGTAATTATTCTCTAATTTAGGACTTTATAAACTTATAGATTCCATAAAGTGCTGGATTAACAAGTAGAAAAGATAGATAGAGTCAACATGAAGAGTTCAATGCCACGGTCGGGATTTGAACCATGGCTCTCCTGGTTTCCGTCCAGTCGCTCTTTCCCATTGAGCTACCATTGGCCAACTTGCCATCATGACATTAAATTCTCCATTTGACTCGTATATTTCCCCGGTAAACCACCAGGTGCTCTCGTATTCGAGATACACTTTTTTGTAATTTATATCCTCCAACGTTAAGTCATATCGGACGATGAATGGAATGGGTGAAATGATGCTCAAATGAGTCCGGGGTCCATAGAGCTTAGAGATACCCGACATTTGTCTTTCAGGATAAGGGAAACCCCCGCAAAAAGACCTTATCCAGGTAACTTACCCTGACTGAGATTCGAACTCGAGACCTCTTGAACGTGAGGCAGACTCGCTACCACCACGCTACCGAGGTGGGCTACACCGTTTGTGGCGACTTACTATCGTAACTACTTGAGTCCCAGTCTTCATCATTTAACTCTTATTATATTAGTTAATTGATGGAAATTAATCATTTCTTCACCCTCGCCGTATTTAGGCTAAGGTTTTTGATAGAGTGAATAAATAATTTCCATCAATTAACTAAAATAATAAGAGTTAAGTGATGAAGACTGGGACTCAAGTACTTACGACAGTAAGTCGCCACATATCTCGAGTGCGGGAACCTCTAGTGGTCTACCTGAGAAATGTGCCAGTCAAATGGAACATTTAATGCTATCACGGCAAGTTGGCTATGGTAGCTCAATGGGTAACAGCGACTGGACGGAAACCAGGAATTCAGTTTTCAAATCCCGACCGTAGCATTGAATTTTTCATGTTGACTCCATCTATCAGAAACCTTCGCCTATATACGGCTAGTATGAAAAAATGATTAATTTCCATCAATTAACTAAAGTAGAAAAAACGTTTCTGCAGAAACGATTAAAAATGTTTATTTTTACAATAATTATTTGTGAATTAAAGTTTAATTGTCAGCTAATATGATTAATAAATTCAATAAGTTTCATAGGTAACATTTTTGTCATTTAGTTCATATTTAAGCTATTTTAGGTCACAAATGTATGCATATTTTTCATTTTTAGGTAAATGAAATCGTCCCGTTGATAATGAATATATCACAGGAATACAAAGAACTGTGAAACGTAAACTATAGCTAAATACTGTATTTATTTTCAGTAACTAATGAGTGAGCTAAAACCATACACCATACAGTTATTAAATAAATCTTTCTAAAAGAAATACGTGCCACAATTTTATTACCTCCATTTTATTTTGAGTGGGAGCCAAAATGTTGAACTCCAACAAACCGTGCGAGTTGTAGCACGAATTTAGAGATCTGAGCTTAGCTACATGATGGCTCTCTTGTCTGGCAGAAGATTAACGAGACCTCGTAAAGTCATTTTTTCTCTAGCGTTAATTAGGTCATTAGCAGTAGTTATATACACTACTAGTATATGTAATTTTACCGGCTTTCTAAGCACGGCTCTATTTGCACATTGCTCTCGTTAAACCTCGTTAAGCCGCGTTAATTACAAACCCTCAAATGTTTCGCTATGAATTTGTTGTCTATGTTCAGATGTTCTTCTACACACCATACATAGCTACACTGAATGTCCTATAAGTGGCCACACCTGACAATCTCAAATAAAGAGCACGAATTGAATCTAGCCATGAATCTAATAAGATCAAATCCAACTGGTGAATTTTCTCCAGTTATGTAACTTGATTGAACTTAGATCAGCAGAACTTCAGAATTCACGTAATATTTTCTGAGAAGAAATAAGTAATGCAACTTTAAATAATTAGTATATAAAGCATTTTCTGTGGTTACTTGCATAAATAATTAGCCTCTTTATTTCACAAATGTATGTTAAAAATCCATTGTTTGTGTTCATATCCTATTCATTCTTATTATTTTCAGAATTCAGATTATTTTGATATCTCTGATGATTAGAATTTTCCATTTGAAAGGTCTCCTCGTGTTTTCCAACATAGAGGAAATCCCATCTCAGAACTAAATGACAGAAAATTCAAAATGAGATTTCGACTATCAAAGCATGTAGTCGAACAACTGGAGCATATGCTACATGCACAATTAAGAACACAAACCCTGAGGAAATACGCACTTAATTCAATATTTATGATCCTTCTCGCATTACCATTCTATGCAACTGAAAGCTTCCAAATGGTGTAAAGGAATATATTCAATATAAATAAAGGGACTGCGTTTAGAACAGTACACAACTTTACAAGGGAGATTGCAGCTTTAAGATCTCATTTCATCAGGATTCCTATGGAAAAGGGTGAAATAAGAACGGTTATGCGAGATTTAAAGTTAGCTGAATGCATATTCTCTTTTGCTTTAACTTCCATTTTTTGTTTATGTTCTCTAACTTTCAGTATTGTAAACAGACGAAAATGACAAAGATGTATATTGGGCATATAATGGAGATAAAGTAAGCCAAATAATTAACTTTTGATAAATACGCTGCAATATTGTGTAAATTCTTATACTGTTTATTTAAAATAACATTATATCTGGGACAAATGATTATAAAGCGAAAGATTTATTTAGTTTTTGTTGTGTCTAGATTGGCTATTCTGTGCAATTGAATTAAACAGAGTCGAGTAATTCCGATAATTCTCGAATCCTTTCAATAGAACACGAAAGCTGCAACATGTTTGGCGATGTTTCCGCATTTGATTTTGTGATCTCGGATCAGTACCAAACGGCGTTCTTCTGATTTAAGATCAGCATTTTACAACCCACGCGGGTTCGCAAACTTAGTTCAATTTTTATCTTCGATTATACAAGGGCTGTTCAATAAAGAATGATAACATATTTGTTTTGACAACGTACCTTTACTCGTCCACATAATTTTGATGGTACTTCTCAAAATAGTCTCCCCTAAATGCGATGCACTTGTCCCAGCGTTTCTGCCAGTCTTCAAACACATGCTGGAAACCATTATTTGAGAGATCCTTCAAAATCACCTATGCAGCCTTCACCACTGCTTCTGGTGATGGATAATGCCTCCCACGTAAGCGTTTCTTCAAGTTAGGAAATAGAAAAAGACACGTGGGGCTAAATTCGGACTATAGGGAGGGTGAGGGATGCGCTTCACGTTGATTTTTGAAAGATATTCAGCAACAACATTGGCAATATGCGACCGCGCATTATCGTGGTGCAGCATCCAGCCTGCTTCACCGAATTGTGGTCTTTTGCGCCTGATATGGACCTGCAATGTTTCCCTGTAGTATTGTCCAGTTACTGATGTGTGTGCTGATAAAGCACTCCATGAATATCAAGGAATGAGATGACCATAACTTTCCTAGCAGAAGCAACAACTTTTGCTTTTTGGGGGGATTGGTAATGAAGGAGATTTCCACACTGAGCTGCGCTGTTTGCTCGCACGATCAAAATGATGTAGCCAAGTTCCATCAGCAGTGATTACATTTGAAAGAAACTCCGGATGTTCCTATAACATCAACTAAAACTGCATGAAGACTTGCATGCGAATGTCCTTTTCGCGGGAATCAACAGTCTTGCAACCCATCCCGCACTAACACGTCTCATGTGTAATGTATCTGTCACCAACGTGTGGGTGGCACCAAGTGAAATGTTCAGTACTTCAGAAAGTGATGTTAAGGTATTTCGTCTAACTTCTCTCACAATGGCAGCAGCAGTGTTGATGTTTTCTTCCATAAGAGCAGTAACTGGAGCACCGGGTCTACCTTCCTTTGAAATTGACTGTCTCCCCTCTTTAAACATTTTAAACCACCTTCGAGCTGTGCTGTAGGAAGGAACAGACTCTCTATAGGCCTCCTAAAACATTTTATAGACCGAAACGGAAGATTTGTTGAGTCGAAAGCAGAATTTCAAAGCCGCATATTGTTCCTCGTTTGTTACCTCCATTGCAGCAGTAGGGGATACTGAACATGTCTGAACTTGCCTGGTTCTCACCGGCGGGAACCAGGAGTATCAACAATGAAACTATTACAGCGTGTTTGTTTCATATTAATCTAACAGAATATAATAAGATTGAATTTTAGTGCGAAAAATTATGACCGTAAGAAAAGTATGATCATTCTTTATTGAACAGCCCTCGTAAATGAACTGAGTTAGTGATTTTTATACAACCGGGCCTCATAAGATAAAATAGGTATTACCTAAAATTTAGAACGCCAACAGAATTTGCAAAGTAATAAATAATTGAAAATAAATAACTGCCAGCAACAAAATGCTCTTACTAAACTTTGCACAGAAAAAATAAAGATGTTCACATGTTTATAAGCGCTACAATGTTTCCTGTGTGGAATCTTTTCTTTGGTAGCGCACCTCATTCTGAAGCCTTATTCCCTTGACTAGATCACAGCAATGCCACTCAGGATTGCCAGGAATCGAAAGAGATCAGTCGATGGTCTTCTCGGCTCTGATCTGACAGCAACACACGCTTGGGAATTCTGCACCAGGAAAGAGAAAGAATATGCTGGTAGATTCTAGAATAACCATCGCAACGCTTTTAACCTCTGAAGCCTGGATATATAAACGATAATGTTCGATAGCACTTCGAAACTGCTGCGCTGGCGTTCAGGGTTTACAGGATCAGCTTATCCCTAGGGGATTCTCTTAAGTACCTCACGGTGATCTTGGACCAGTGTCTGACCTTTCAGCCTCTATGTAAATCAAAGGAGGATAAACGAATGCCACAACCACAACCGAAATGTCCTATCCTACAGTGTTTTATAATATTGTAATGTGTGATGTTTAAAGAACAATAAATATAAATTTTAAAAGGAAGCCTTGTAGGTATAGTCCGGCCTCTGACAAAATTCATTATACATTTTATCCATCATCATACTTCTAGGCTGAGGGAGAAACTAAGGACATGTACTTTAATCATTTTTCCACCATTCCTAACTGAGGAAACTTTCTTCTCAGTGGGGATTACTTATAAATAGTTACTCATAGTACACCAAAGTATAACAGACCTATATTATTAAATGATAATAAACTAAATTAGTATTCGTGATAAAGAATATAAGATATAATGTCAGTTTAAGCTATGTAGCGGTAATCAATGATTATGGAATGATGCTCAAGTTGTTCTCAGGAAGCAAGCTAGGTGAAAAGACAATTAAAAATCGCTGTGCATCTCTCCCATCATCAGGATATTTATTAAATGTTATAACCACAAATGAATCACTGGGTATAACACAAATATAAGCAAAGTCAAAACACTATCAAAATTCGCATTACTGAACTAAAGACTGTTTTCGGTAAATTAAATGCCAGGTCTGTAGATGGCGTGAGTATAGAAAATTAATTGGGTCAAATAAACGTAACTACTTAACTTGATTATCAAGCTGTATTGATCTGTGCTTCTTAAGTCGACGGATTTCCATTTTAAAGGCCGGTTTCCAATAGGAGCTCAACTGAAGTTCAGCATCGCGATTAAGCTCAATCTCACAGTGTCGCATGACATATTATTAATTTCTGCACATCATCAATGTTTTCTGACACAACAACTGATTTTGGACGACCTTCACAAACTTCATCACTGAGCGAACGGCGGCCACGATTAAATTCGTTATACCAGCGTTTCTCAGTGGCAAAGGATGGAGCTTTGTTGCCAAATGTGGAAGTTAGTTGATTGATGCACTCTCGTCTTGATAATTCACATCGAAGTTCGTACGAAACCATTACACGAATCATTTCACGAGTTAATTCCATGCCTTTGTGCAGAAACAAGTTTCAAGTTAATGTAAACAAAACAATGACGCTCTATTGATAAAATGTCTGAAGTAGAGTATGGTTAAAAATGTCAAAATTTCCATTGGAAGCGTCAGATGGCACCTACAACATCCAGGGTTGCCAAGGCTCAAAATGTAAATAATGCCCCTCGTTTAACAGGTATTAAAACAGCAATCATAATAACGTAGTTTAGTATGTAATTGATGATTAAGAGGTTTAAGGCCAATAAATGATAAACCGAAGTATATGGCCACTGTTATGCTGTTGTATGAGAGAGAATTTGAGTCATGGCACAGTTATTTTTTTTATTCCGTTATGTGCGTTAGTTAGGTTTCATTCCAGGATATTTTTTCTTTGAACAATACAACTATGTCCTCTCAAACGAGAATAAAGACCTATTAAACTTTTCAACTTTTCTTTACTATGTGGTTAATGTAAATCAGAAATAAAGTGGACCAAAAACACTTCATTGAGGAACATGATACCGAATCATAATGCATTTCAAAGTAACATGGTATATTTGTTAAAACGCAAGTAGGCGCAGTTGGGGTGAGTGATTTAAGAAAAGGATGGGAGAAAGCGGGTCCTTAGCAGGGATTCTAAGTGGATAACACTTGACTCCGTTTGAAAAGGCATTGTTCGGACCCTTAATAATGGCATGGCCGAGACTAATAATCAGAATGGACAAAATAGTCACTAAAGAAATTTCGGTGTCAATAAAGACGACAGGCTTCGAGAGGTGAAAATCACACGCAGTTGCAGTGAGGAAGACACAGCATGTCCGGTGGTCCATTAAGAAAGACACCGCTGGTTCTGTCTTCGGCGAAGTCAGACGAGAACCGAAGAGAAAAGGTATCTATCGGTTCATACGTAAATAACGAACTAAGTGTTATTGCGTAATATGCATTTGACATAGGGTAACTCTGAACAGTGATATATTGGTAACCCTTGGTCGGCAACTTCTAGTTTTATGTGATGATAAAAAAGAAGCAGTCATTAAATCAGTCTTAAACTTGCATTCCAGTGTCATTAGAACAATCCCTACTCCCAAACATATCCAGGCATACACTCTATCCTGAGGATAGGCCACACTGCTTCAAAATGTACAACGTAAGAGTAAACTGTATCAAACTACGAACCAATGCGTGGAGCAACCTTTTCCAGTGTATAAGTAACTGATGTGAAAATACAGAGGTGTGCAAATTATTAGACTCAATGGTGAAATTTTTAACATATGCAGTTTATTTTCTATTTATTTAACAAAAAATAATATTATAAAGTATGTTTTTCAACTCTTAGCATTATGTATGCATTCCTTTGGCCTTTATTATCATTTTGATGCGTTTAGGCATGCTCTCTACAAGGGTGGAGCACTTTTCCTTTATTTCTTCATCTCTGTGCCAAATGCTTATCACGCCCTCAATAAGCTGAACTTTTGTTATTTTCAACTTTTTCAGTCTCTGTTTAACAATACCCAACAGATTCTCTATTGGCTTTAAATCAGGGCTATTCCCCGGCTGTGGTAGTACTTTTACATTGTTTTCTTTGTGGAACTGGCTTACACATTTTGCTCTATGGCAGGGAGCACTGTCATGCATGCACAAAAAATCATCATTTGGGAACCATTCTTTATTCTGCGTAAATAATCTTGTTTCTAATACACTTTTATACTGTTTCTGCTCTATAGATCCCACAACTATGTATAATCTTCCAGATCCATGGACAGACATACAGCTCCAGACCATTTTTTATTTTGGGTGCTTTACTCTTTGATAGACAAACTGAGGGGAAAATGCTTCTTTATCTGTCCTTCTCACATATTGCCTGCTCTCTTCACATACTTCAAACATGGATTCATCTGAGAAAATTACCTGAAACAATAAAAACGTCTATTGATATTAAACAGTTTTAAAATTGCTCAAAGATAAATTTCTCAAAGATAGTATAACAAAACCAGCAATGAGAGAAACAAAGTTTAGGCTGTTTATTTCATTTCCATAAAATTTATATGTACATATTTTAATTTTGTGCTATATACAATTTTCATACTATTTGCCTTTCTCCAAAATTCCACTGGATGTTTCTGCATCTCTTTGGCCCATTCTAAACTTTTTTTTGCCATTCAGGTGTCAGTTTAGCCTTTTTACGAGGCCTGCGTGCTGATAAACCTGCTTCACATAATCTTATTCGAACTACTGAGGCTGATATTTCTGTACCGTACTGCTTTAGTTGATTACTGAAGTCAATGCTGGTTGCTCTTCTATTTTGTTTTGCCACCTGCACAAGTTTTCTTTGCATCCTTGGTGATAGCTTTCTTTTCCTCCCGCATTTTACATCCCATTGTGAGGTCAACGTCTCACTGAATGTTAAAGCTTGATTAATGCAACTAACATATTTTTGTGAAATACACAATTTCTTAGCTATTTCACGTTGTGAATAACGAGTTTCCTTAAAGCCATAAAACACAATAAAGGCAAATGTTAACAATGTTCAGTTACTACATTCACCAAATGAAAGCAATATCACCAAACAGTTGGATAAACAGACATGAAGAAAATGGCTACTCTTAATTCAGAGCTACCACCATATTACTATAAGTAAAAGAAAAATCCCCCAGCTATTATTAAGAGAGAAATTTCATTGAATATGCTTCATATTATAGCAAGGAAAAGACTGTTATTTTGAATGTTAAACTGAAGCAAGTAAAAAAATAAATAAATAAAAAAAAAATAAATGAGTCCAATAACTTGCACACGTCTGTAAGTCGCATCAAACATAAATATTAATGATTTGAATATCTCTAAATCCATTGTCAATTTTAATGCTTTGTGTTATGCCACTTGAATATGAAATAAATGATGGATGTTTTGAAGAGGTATAAAACAACTGCTTGCATTACTAAACGAAAACGTATAACCAAGGATTTTCTAAAGCATTGTCCAACCGCTCTATCGCTAGTTCAATTATTGCATAAGCTGATTTCACCGCAGGAGCTTACCCTAAGGGATTGCTAATCTGTTAAATCAACAATCGCGACGTTAAGTGTGAAGACGCAACTCCTACAGCTGTGTGCGGTTGGAACGCGGCACTAGTTCCACAGCATCTGACAGAGCCGGCTGCGAAAAGGCCCGCTTGTTTCATTATCAAGAGATAACCATGAAATTAGTGATGATACATCACTACTCCTCCCTCCGTTCTTGATATCGACACCCGCCTTCAAACATCGATACTTAATACCTTATACCCAATTTATAAACAGGATCTTCACTTAATTATCTTCTAATTAGCATGTTTTTGTGTATACACGTAAATAATATGTTTTGTGTTTGTTCATATTTTGTGATATCGCAATATCAGGTTCTGACTTCGACGGGAAAATCGTAGATTACTTTTTCAGTAGAGGTTCTTTAAATTACACTCGGAGTTGAATGTAAGGTAATTCTTTAAAGTTAGGTACTATGTGACTTACCACCACACGTACACATTGCTCTGTTATTATAACTACTGTCTATGTAGTTTCAAGCCACACTCATACTGTATTCAATATTACTGCTGTACATTAATAAAACTTAATCAATATCTCCGTGCACTCTATTATCTTTTGTCTTAAGTTTTGATTAGTTTCTGCTAGATTCACAAATTTTAGTCACAGGAGTGGGTGACTAATGGCCCAGTGTGAGTCACCGAGACAGGCTATTGCAAAAAGAGATTTAGTGTGTGAGATAAATTAGCTTCATTAACAATTCAGTTAATGTAGCATGAGTACGTCTACTCCACCCATTATTTTGCATGCTTTCATTTACACACAAGGCTTTACGGAATGCTTCATTTATTCACTCATAAGAAATGCAGCCAAGGTCTATCAAGGAATATTGTCTCGCAATCTTTTGGGAACATGTGCGAGGAAATAACGTGAGGTAGCCACTTCAGCTTAATTGAGATCACCATTTGTAACTGTTTTTGCATACTTCGTTGAAGGCACAAAAATGATTAAGGTAGTGTAGTTTGGATTAGGGAGATATTCATTAAAATCTTAGTGTCGCATCTTTTTAAGATATTGAAATTAAATACCAATTTGTCATTTCTCCTAAATTTTGTATTTAGATTATTTGGTTCATACACATATTTTTACACATTCAGATGCTGAATTTTTACAAATTTATTTTTCTTCTGGATTTAGGGGCCCCGTCAAAACGTGTACGCCTAGTAAAATAAGTCCTTAACTTACATATAACTAAGTATTAGAAACTATTTATTTTTAAAAATATATCGTCCTATTATATAGTTTTGAACCTTAGAGCTGTTGGAAAGATAGAGTCATATTGAAAAATTCAATGCCATAGCCGGGATTCGAACCACGGATCTTCTGGTCTCCGTCCAGCTACTCTAACCATTAAAGTACTTAAAGGTTTTAAGTCGCCATTAAGGTAGTTGTCTCATGTGTTTATGAGAGATCCTAAATGGTTTACCGGGAAAAACACGAGTCAGTTGGAGAATTTCGTGTCATGTCGGTATGTTGACCATAGTAGTCCAATTGTTAGAGCGGCTGGGCGGAGACCAGAAGATCCGTGGTTCAAATCCTGGTTATGGCATTGAATTTTTCAGTCTGATTTTGCCTTCCCATACTCCAGCCTACACACAGCCAGTGTGAAATAACAATTAATTTCCCTTACTAATTTTTTTTATTTACGTCCTCCAACGTTAAGTAATATCGGACGATGGATGAAATTGATGAAATGATGCTCCAATGAGTCCAGGGTCCATGAAGTTTAAGATTTACCTGGCATTCGTCCATCAGGATAAGGGAAAACACGGAAAATTTCTTATCCAGGTAACTCACCCTGACCGAGATTCGAGCTTGGGACCTCTTGAATCCCTTAGTGATGTTATTAAAGATACAAATATAGAGATACTTATGTTGTTCATTAATATTTGAGTACTGCTTCAATTTAATATTTCATACACTGGGAAACTTCATCTTTTGCTTAAGTCCCATTGTTTATTTGTACTTCGCAATTCCATGCCATCCATCCTTTTCTTCCTTAGTTTAGAATTTTTCACTCTTGGTATTGAACACATTTTTTAAACTTTTCCGTTATTCGGGTTTCACATCGGTTAGGTAGCAAACAAATTATTCGTTCGCAGTTTTTATTCAATCTATTATTTGTTAGAGCCCCCCTTAAACGGTTATGGTCATGTTAGATTAGCTAAGTGCGGATTTTAGTCAGTTTAACCTATTTTCAAATTATCATTTACTTTCACATCTATACTTTCAGCTTCTATGGAAGGTAGGAAATAATTATAATTAAATAAAATTCCCCATCACGGGAGGGAATCCAGTCCGGAAACTCTGGATAACTTCCAAAGTTTAATACTTATCATCGAATAATTACCCTTACTTATATTTTAATTTTATTTGATGAAATTCATGAGTCTAGTGAGCAAAATTCACGAATTACAGAAGTTATGAGTTAGCATAGAGATAGCATAGCTAGGAGCTAACATTACTGAAGTATATAATAGTAAATGAACTGGATATGGCAGTAAAAATAATATAATAACTGACAAATGAAATTTTAAAAAGTAACTCTTATTGCTTCTTTTTTACGCTTTAACAAGGCAATATCATTCAAATTGAAATTATCCAGCCTAAGTATTCATAAAACACAAAGCAGTTAACAACCGTGGTCTTTGAAACAGGGAAAGCACTAAATACTAACAAGATATAAAACTGTTTTATATATAGTGCTGGTGTTACTTCTTACTTGCCAATAATTATGATTGGCTATTTCAGAACATTGTTTACCATAAGCATGCTTTTACTGGCGTTTTCGGAACTTAGGTTTCCTTTTAAGTTGATACTCAAGTGCACTTCTATAAACAGCACTACCAAAAATGAAACATTCTGTGTGAATTGTGTAGGCAGTTCTTTCCACTGAACCAAAACTCCTGGGACCATTCCACCAAAAGAACACACTTGACATAAAATCGTTATTACGAATCGCTATTTTCACAGTTACACTTCCTTCGCTGTTTGAAGGAAATCCTCAAGGGTGACATATTTTTAGCAGGCAGTAGTATTAAGCGCTCTAAATCCTCAAGCTATGAAACCTCCATCAACAGGAAAAGTGAGTTAAATCCTATATCCTTATTAGCATCTGTGTGGTACTCTGTTTCCGTGCACGGTATACTACCCAAGGCTTATCATTACTGATTAAAGCAACCATTCAAATGTAACGGACATTAAACAGAACTGAAAATGAAATGTATTTCATGCTTGAACATTCATTTGCCTACAAATGAGACAAGAATTAGCCGAATCACGTTCCAGCGTTACACACTGCAAGAGCAAAACTTTCATCAATTATTTTTCATAATGAAATTTAATGAACTTATAACCCATTGTTTTGCAACCGCTCTTAAACTATTACTATTATGATGATGATGATCATTAGTATTAGTATTAGTATTAGTATTACTATTAGTATTTGTATTAGTATTAGTAGTATTAGTATTAGTATTATTAGTATTATTATTAGTATTATAATTATTATTATCATCATCATCATCATTAACTTTATTATACGGGTACATAATCTTTGAAAGAATATAACCAGTAAATTAAACAATTTGAAAGCCAGTTGCATGTTATATATTTAACACTTAAGGCAAGGCTACACTGAAAATTAGCCGAAAATGTTGAAAACCGTGGAACTTTCTTTTTTGGCATTTTTTGTAGCTTAGGGTTTGTAGTAATAGATGCCATGCTATTTCTATCATCTGCACCACTTTAGGCCATCACGTAACAATTTAAAGAGACCTTTAACAATCGTTAAAGTAACAAAAGTTTTTCATTTAACTTGGTGAAACTTCCAGGATAGGTCCATAATATGTAAATGAGAAACTTCACATTCCCTTTTTTTGTTAATGCTCATGTTTGGAAAATTATATGGCGGTAAGTAACAAAATAAATTAATATTTTCAAAATTTTGAGAGCTAGCACGTGGAAAATATTTTTGAACAAATGCTACAAAAGTATTCCAAAAAATAAGAATGTGTGTCTTTTAAAATTTCTCTGTACTAGCCAAAAACAAAGATTCAACTTAAAATCTCAAATTTTTTGACGCGTAGAACATTTTTAATTTTTACAATATTTTAACAAAAATAATTAATAATTAATGAACTATTCAGTGTAGCAACATAAAACTTTGCATGCCAGTGTAAAATGATACTCAAATTATTGGCTAAATTTTCATAATGATAGGTTTATTATTATAGACTTTGGAATTTCCAGTGTTGCCTTGCCTTATTTCACAAAACATAAATTATAGGTATGTAGATTATATAATTTATTTGGAGAAAGTACATAAAGATTCAAAACTTGATAAATGAAGTTTGTGAAGAATTCTGCCAGTGTGCCGTAATTTCATCCCACAGTGGCTGGTTTACCTCCCAGTAATTATACTGACAGGGGGCCTTTTTTGTAATTTACGTTCTCCAACGTTGTCATATCGGACGATGAATGGAATGGGTGAAATGATGCTCATAATAGCCCGGGGTCCATTGAGCTTAGAGTTACCCGACATTCGTCTTCCAGGTTAAGGGAAAACCCCGGAAATCCCCGTATCCGGGCAACCCACACTGACCGAGATTCGAACTCGGGACCTCATGGTAGCAGACATGCTACCATCTACACTACGGAGGCGGGCTGACATGGGGCTGTCGCACAGTTGAAAACCATTGTACGGGCCGGATTTGAACCGATGACCTCTGTATCTGCAGGCTAGCGCCTAAGCAACTGAGCCACCCGAACTAGAAATTAACATTTAACTACGTAACATATTTCGTATTCCAATCCCTCCACAAATTCAGCTTTCGTACCTTGATATTTCTTCTCCTGTATAACTTTCGAAAATAGTCTGTAAATTACATTCTGGTATTTCTGTTAGTCTTGAACCCATTAGTAAATTTTAGGATTAACTGAGTGAATAACGCGATTATTTAATTCAAATACACAAAAAGACACTTTTGGTTTTGCTTAGCTATTTAAACAAATATCAACACAAGTACTTATGAACCTCAGTATCACTTTGGGTTATTTTGGGTTCCAAACTGCTATTTGGTGAATGTTGGTCAAACTGCACTGAGGAAGGTAACCAACCTGACTGCTTCCCGCCATTATTCGACATGAGCTTCAAGTCTTTGTGCCGAGTTTTCGGTCCACCTGTATTATAATATGGAAAGGTAGAGTCAGACTGAAAAATTCAATGCCATTGCCGAGATTTGAACCACCGATCTCCGGTCCCTTTCACGTTGCTCTTAACCATTTAGCCACCATGGCAACGTACCAGTACGACATAAAGTTCTCCAACTAATTCGTACGTATCTCATTGTATATGAGAGCTAGTTGTTTACCAAGGAAAACTGTGAGTCAGTTGAATTTAGTGTCGTGCTGGTACGTTGCCATGGTGGCTCAGTGGTTAAGCGCAACCGAACGGATACCGGGTGAACCGTAGTTCCAAGCCCTCCTATGGCATTTAATTTTTGGCTGTTTCTTTCCGAACTTGGCTCCAATCACGGGTAGTGTAAAGGAACAATTTGTTCCCATGTGTTATAATATACTGTAACTTTGTGGGTTCGTGGAATTAAAATTCCAATTGCACAACTCAGAAATGTTCTTTATTTCCACCGAATTACAGCCGAAACACTTGCCGATTACACAGAATTACGTAATGCACACAATTACAATTCACCAGTTCGGCTGTCATAGGTGCACTGCACGCTCACAGTTACGTACAACTCCTCTGATGCACGTTCACAGCCTTCCGGTCCGTTAACTCACTCGGAACTCCTCACGGCTGCTCGCCAAGAACTGACTGACTCGCCAACTGCAGCCCTTTTTTATAGGAATATCGCTGTTTCTGGAAGTCTAGCGTTTCAGTGAATCACCGCGAAGGTTCCAGACGGCAGGGGGAGGGGAAAGAGACGGCCAGTGATATTTTTCCAACCATCCCTTCGTTAGCGCCATAAGACAAATGTGTAGGCGCGGCCGAATGCTTCCCGTCTGACCCTACTGCCGGCCGGTTCTATCGGGAGTTCCGACGTTCGGGTGACAATACCTACAGTTGCTATAGAAGTGAACAGTAACTACATATTTCTCGAATCATAGTATACCAGACTCTTGGTGTTACTGTAGCTACAAACACAGTATCCTACAATTATTACCTTGCAATTGAGACTAAATATGTAGCACGATTTCAGTTTCTACACACTTGAATTTGTGCAGATAGAGTAAGAATTTAACAATTGAGTTACCTGTTATTTGTTTACGAGAGTGAAATATCTATGGTATATATATATATATATATATATATATATCTATGGTAAATATATATGGTATATATCCAGGTATGACAAAATTTCACATCGATAATTAATATTGTTGCACCATCAGGTAAACAAGAACAAAACGAACATGTCAGAGGAAGTACTTTGACAAGAGGTCCTATCTTGCATGAAAGCTGGGGCTAAGCGCCTTAATTTCAGTTTAAACAAAAGCCAAACTTCTTGTTTGGTAATATCACCTCACATAGCTGAGTAAGGGTTGGGAAAATTGCTGAATGAGAAGAGGGGAAGGAAAACTTACTACAAATTTAATCACTGCTCAGATATGTTATATTAAATAAACAAGTACCCATAGTGCAAAATATCAATAACAAATATATTTAACTTCTACCGTTACAATCAAAACGTGAAATTTCAATTAAAATGATTTTGGTTTTCAAGTTTCTTCATATTTTATATTTCTGAAAAAGTACCATATTATTACATGTAACGTTTGTTATTCAAACTGGTAAATATTAATTGAGTATTCTGCACATTTGATCGCCCCCCCCCACCTATTTTGCTAGTAAGAATGCCTTTCATTTGAGATCAGAATTTTGCTTTATATTTGAGAGTTTGAAAGCAGCTATATCCATTTTGTAAATTTTAATGTATCTTCTTGCAATTTGGGTCCGGTAAAGTGATAGGGATGAGTGACATGATACTCAAATGAACCCAGGGCCACCGAATTGAGAGTTACACCATATTTGCACTAGAAAAATAATGAAAATCTCGGAAAAATGCCGGTCAGGCAACTCAATCCATACCCAGCCCAGGCGAGCTGATATTCTATCGAATTTAACCAAATTATTTAATAAAAGAAATTTCAAAACAATACTCGAATGAATTTCAATGCAATGAACGTTAGGGAAGAGTCATTTACAATAAACCCTGTGGAAAGCAAAAATGAAAGAAACTAACTTACATATATTTGCAAAGAAAGAATCTACGTGGATTGAGTACACAAGGGCTGTTATACCTAACACTGGTACCAATTTGTAGACCAAAATTTACCACAGAAATTAGACTAAAGTTTACTCGACTCGAACGTGTATCAGAATTATGACTATTTTTTCTATGAGGTGATGCAGAAGTCACAGCCTAAAATAAAATATGCAAGGACACTTTTAAAAGTAGATATAAAATATATGTAAACATATATCTAGAGTGACAAATATATCTCAGTATTAAAGAGGAAATTCAGATTTATAATATTATATTTCGGCAGTTTTCATTATTTGGTATCCCCTTAAAGTTTATTTTCATACTTAGGAGCTTAAGGAGATTCTAAAGTCCATCCACTGGCAGCGTCTTTCGTGCATAAAATGTTTATACATTCTTTTTAAACCCTTCTTCGATATAATGTACGTAGATATTATTAGATGAACACCTAAAATGTTCCAAGTTTATAATATAAAATATCGGATACCTCACCTTTAAGCATTGAGTTAATTAAAACCCTTTCATCGAGGACGCCTTATTCCTACTAAGCTTTCAAGCATTTTGTTGTTCTAAAGCAACTATATCCTTTCTACTTTAATATTCGTCTATGTGATTTTAAGTCTCTTTTGTCAGTGTAAAGAGCTCTTTGTCAGCAGAAAATATGATTCCTTTTACCGCTTTTTTTTTTTTTCTCCTCGAGAAAGAGATAGAATAGTGGTGACAAGTTCAGAGTCGCAGAACGAGTAAGCTACGGTAAAGTGACGCCCAACATGCGTCTTTCTTTTTTCTTTCTTACTTTTCTTAAGCTTTTAACAGCCAGTACCAAGTGGAATAAGTCTTGGAGAAGATGGATGGATGAATGAGTAAAGGTGCAAATGATCTTGGAGTCGATCAGTGTCTAAAAATCCCATCGTTTTCCTTTCACAAAGAAAACGACAGACATTTTTTTCACTGAAATAAGTTAATGTAATCGATTACGGAATTCGGTCTGTCAGTTGACATGTTGACTTTTAACGACACTGAACTAGCTCAGGCTGGTATCGTGAAATACGTTGGTCTGTAGCAAGATAATATCACATTTAAAATAAGTAAATTGTATTTCATATCTTAAGGATACGCAACTGTAAAATGTAAACTTAATAAATCAGATATATGTTCTGAAAATGTAATAAAATAGTCTGGATTTATTGTGTCATATGTATACTAAATTCCTTGCATATTTTTAAATTAGTTCCATGTTATTCTTTTGAAAAAGTGTATCACAAGTTGCAATTACTTTTTTAAATTAATGTTTTGTAATTAAACTCCTTCTTTTAAATAAAAATTTTTAATTATCCAAATAGTTTTGGAGAAAATAAATTTTGAACATGAAGGTTCAATTTGTTGTTAAAATCAGCAAAATATAAATGTAGTTGCTTGATAACGGCGCATTAAACAAATTTAAAAGTTAAACATCATCACTCTAAAATAACTATAGTTCAGAACTTATTCTGATTAAAAAGTAGTTTCTGATACAAAGGCCCATGTACATTTTTTTCTGCTCCTCTGCAACTATAATTTTTTTCAAATTGGAAGACTTCAAAGCCTGCGGCGAATGAGATGCACTTACGTGCTCGGAGTTGTCACCTCGTTACCCCGGCTGTTTTCACATTTCCCTCTGGCTAGCGCATTTTCATAGAGCATGCAAATCTCCTTGGTGCTAGACGTAAGCTAACCCAAAGTAAATTTTCTAGACTTTCATAATAATGCAGTTGTTAAAAAGAGAATTACCTGTTTTTCTAATCAAATAGAACTGCCAGTGGCTCAATCGTATCGCTATCCACGTCACGTTCAAGCTCACCTTCTTGTAGTTTTTCTGCACATCGCATGCATTTTCCCAGACTTTTTGTGTTACGTTGCCAATTTCATCGTGAATAAGTCATTCAACGTCATTCTGTTTAACAGTTTGAGGCCCGTTTGCATAAAAATCGCTAACTGCAGTTCACTTATAATCGAAGATCAAAATTGAAATAAGTTTGCAAACCCACGGGGGTTGTAAAATGTTGATTTAGATCAGATGGACACTGCTTGGTACTGATCCGAGATCACAAAAACAAATGCGGCAACATCGCCAAACATGTTGCAACTTTCGGGCTGTATCCAAAGGATTCGAGAATTGTCGGAATTACTCGACACTGTTTAATTCAAGTGCACAGAATAGCCAATCTATACACAACAAGAACTAAATAAATCTTTCACTTTAAGGTTATTTGTCCTATAAATAGTGTTATTTTAAATAAACAGTATACAAATTTACTCCATATTGAAACAGTATTTATCAAAAATTAATTATTTGGTTTACCTTATCTCCATTATACGTCTAATGTACATCCTTTTATTTTCGTCTGTTTACAATACTGTGAGTTGGAAAATATTGACAAAAAATGGAAGTTCAAGCAAAAGAGAAGATGCGTTAAGCTAACTTTAAATCTCGCATAACCTTCCTTATTTCACCCTTTTCCATAGGCATCCTGATAAAATGAGATCTTAAAGCTGCAATCTTCTTTGGAACTTTCTGTATTGCACTAAACGCAGTACCTTTATTTATATTAAATATATTCCTTTACACCATCTGGAAGATTTCAGTTGCATAGAACCGTAATGTGAGAAGGATCATAAATATTGGATTAAGTGCGTATTTCCTCAGGGTTTGTGTTATTAATTGTGCTTGTAACGTATGCTCCAGAAAATTAATTTTCCGTCATTTAGTTCTGAGATGGGATTTTCTCTTTGTTGGAAAACACGAAGAGACCTTTCAAATTGAAAATTCTGATCATCAGAGATATCAGAGTAATCTGAATTCTGAAAATAATAAGAATGTATAGGTTATGAACACAAATAATGCATTTTAACATACATTTGTGAAATAAAGAGGCTAATTATTTATGCAAGTAACCACAAAAATGCCTTATTTACTATTTATTTAAAGTTGCTCTGCTTACTTATTCTCAGAAAATATTGTGTAAATTCTGCAGTTCTTCTGATATAAGTTCAATCAAGTTAACTAGAGAAAATTAACCAGTTAGGTTTGATCTTAGATCAAGAGGCCATGAACTTAGATCAATGTTTATACAACCAAAATTCTAAGTTCAGCTTGCCTGAAAATCATTTTTATGTGTTTGAACTTAGATTATCTTTGATGCAACCGGGTCTGAAAGTGCTATTTATATTTGTATTTGGCCCCATTCTGTTTCAATTGGATTGTATGGACAGTGCTAAGGAGGCAGGTAAATTGCCTCGTACACCATTTAAATTGCAAATTGATCCAGCTGGTACACCCTTTCCTAGCTTTTAAGCGGAAGAACAACTACGAAGCAATCACACACATGTCATGTGATGGCTCACGTTATAAAGATACAGCATTCTACTGCCTAACAGTAAGTCAACTGCTCTCTCTCTCTCTCTCTCTCTCTCTCGCTCTCTCTCTCTCTCTCTCTCTCTCTCTCTCTCTCTCGAATTTAACAAGCACTTTGGCTTGTTCAAAGTAATTATTTTATCATATCATATCAATAGTTCATATTTCAGTACTGATTAATTACAAGAATACGTGCACACATGCATACCAACCAATAATGTTAGTCATTACAGTGCTTACGTCCCGGTGCATCGTTATAATATATTTTAACTTTATTTATTTGTATAATGAAAACTATTTGAGGTGCAATTATGTGGTTGTTTTACATTTGTGTTAGAAACATTACTCGGTACCTTCCTGTGGATCACTTTTATCAAAATTTGAACTTTTTCTTGGCGGAAATAATATTTATTAGAGATAGATAAAGGGAATACATTATGGCAGTTAGTTGCTGGCATGGTAGCATTCAGGACAAAAATCATCCCATTTGAAAGTTACAGTAGCTTAGTGTTTGATGACTCTTCAGATCACCTCTTGAAAGGTTTGTCCACCTTTATTCTGCCATAACGCATTCCTCTTTAGAAAGGTCGTACAGTTATAAAAGCTACACAGAAATTAATGATCTGCTGTTTAATAGCAATAAAATCCATAATAGCCAACTGAAGACTTTTTTCACACATGGGTAGCCTTAACATTTCCATTTATCTCAGAGCTAAAATGTAGATTTAATAAATTCCCCAGGCCTAGTTCTTGTTATGCCATTGCTAATATATAAACAAAGTTTAACTGAAATTCGCTATAAGGCTGTGCAGCACAGTGTTGGTGGAAGGTTTGGTTGTATGTAATATTTAAAACCACAATTAAATTAAAAATATGCTTTGAAGAATAATTATTCGAGACTAGCTGAAATGCAGTGTATTTGTGTTATGCCATGCCAATGACTGCTGAGGTGTCTATTCCTTTCGGCCTCTCCTTTTTCAATGTGTCAAAACCGTGATTCATTACTCAAGATCCTTTCCTGGATATTATAAAAATTAAAACGTTAATGACAAAATATATTTACTACATAGAATGTGAGTTGTAAAGCTAAACCTCATTAGCTTCAGAGAATATTATAAATACCGAAAAAGGGTATATGCTCTTCAAACCTCAATATTCTATTTTTTACAACACAGTTTTGTCCAGTTATTTGGATATTTGCCCTCTCTTTAGTATCTTTTAGCCAAAATCGTCTCATCGTCGATGAATGAAGAAAAATAAGTGCGGAATTTGAATTCCAAATGCTTTTTTATGTAATTTACGTCCTTTAAAGTTAAGTCAGATCGGACGATGAATGGAATGGGTGAAATGATGCTCAAATGAGCCCAGGGCCCATAGAACTTAGAGTTACCTGACATTCGTCTTGTAGGATAAGGGAAAAGCCCGGAGTAACCTTATCCAGGTAACTCACCCTGATCGCGATTCCAACTCGGGACCTCTTGAACGTGAGGCAGACTCGCTAGCATCTACGTTAATGAGGCGGGCCCTAATACTATGTAATATTCTTCAAAGGACTGAACAAAAACCAAGAATGAAGTCTTGAACACGTCTTGGACAGCCTGGCCCAATCAAAGTTCGAACTCAGACCACATTATAGGGATATACGAGTAGAAGCAATGTGAAATGTGTAGTGTTTAACGCCTGCTTTTACTACATACGGCACCGCAGGCGGTGACACTGATGATATATGAGATGAAGATGGAGCACCGGTGGAATGATATGGCGGGGGAAACCGGAGATCCCGGAGGAAAACCGCCCCAGCGCCGTGTTGTCCACCACAAATCTCACTTTGCGGTCGCCTGGGATCGAACCTGGGCCGCCTTGGTGAGAGTCAAGCGGTCTAACCACTGAGCCACGGCGCGGCCAAGTAGAAGCAAATTCCCAACTCTGCCATAGGCATTTGGTAGGTACTCAACTTCCAGGAGGGAGGGATAAATGGTAGGAGCAGCACGGGATTTTTACTATGAGTGGTTTGCTGAGATGTGTCATTTCCTTACCAAAGTGCCCAGGAATCTCTTTGTGCCCTGTACACCCAGAACGGGTCAGTAAGCTGCGCCAATGTCCTTCAAGCACGTGATCTGCAGTTTGCAGTAAAGATAAAATTCTGCAAAATTCAGGCATCCATACAAATATCACACTAAGTTCTTTTGCTGTTCTCATGATAGATCTCTGCTGCAGATAAACTGAAACCATAGCAAGGATAGGAAATAGAAAATCATGGGAATTCCAACGGGCATTCACCATGTCACATGCAGGAACACTCCTCAGAGACCTCCGAAGAGGTGACCAACAACGGAGATTAGTCCCGCGAACTATAGACGTCCTAACGATTTGGGACCTATGATCTTTAGGCTTTTAGACATTTGGAACCACTCCCTTTCCCATGATAAACGAAACCAAATTTATTAGTCCGAATAGTAATAAAAATGTACAGAAATCCTTAAGTATCAAAATTACATTAAAAATATTTTCAGAAACAACGGCCTTCAAATTATAATTGTTATGACATTTCTTCAAAATGCTTTACAATAAGGATGACATTTCGATGTTTTTATGTTGCAACCAGTTACAGCTCATATTTTTTGTGGAAGTAATTAAGAGACCACATAGTATGTCTAAGTGGGATCAAGAAATAATAGTATACTATTTTTATTACAATCTATTTAATTCATAGGCGAAGAGACTAAATACAATACAAATTAAAATAAAACAAAAGTATAATTATTGGAGTTGAACAGCTGATTATACACTTTAACGTGGTTAGTTATTCAAAGCGTTCCCATACATTTCAATTGCATGTCAAACGACACAAGAAAATATGTGTTTAGATGGGTAGAGTCAGGTTGCAAAATTTAATGTCATAAACGGGATTTGAACTACGCATCTCTCAGTCTCCGTTCGGTTTCTCTTAACCATTGAGCTACTATGGCCAACATGCCAGCATAACATTAAATTCTCCAACTGACTCGTATTATCTCGGTAAACCACTAGGCGATATCATATACAGTGAGATACACACCCTCTAAGGAGACTGACTATGCTGTAAGTGCTTAAGTCCCAGAATTCATACTTACAACTATAAGGTAAATTGATGGAAATTAATCATTCTTCCACACTAGACGTGTGCAGGTGATGATTTGGATGGATAGAGTCAGATTCAAAATTATTATGTGTTTCAAATGGGAAGATGTTTGTCCTTGAGCGCTACTAGCTGAGCAACCAACCGGAGTACTGCGGTGTTGTCGTATTGCATTCCCCTATATGGTGTGTGACGATCACCAAACCAATCAATCTCAAATAAATACTATTCGCGCTAAGGCAGAAGTTCAGATTTTGCCGAAACTGATCCATGAGGAAGAAGAGAGTAATGTATTAACATAACCGTAAAAAGTCCGTATTTTTAGCTCAAATAGTATTCCTAATACAAATAAATGAAGTAGATACCGTTATACTATAACAATGCATTGTGGCGTAAGCACTGTATTGAAAATCATTATTGATTGGCCTGTATGCGTGAACGTATATTTGAAATTACTCAGAACTGAAACGTAAACATTTGAGATGAGGCGATAAAAGAAATATGTACTTTGAGTAAGCCCAGATGTTTGTTAAATTCGATCAGAGGAAACAATACACTTCCTGCTGGTCTAGCACAACGTGTCTGTTCACATTATATCTTTGTTTATGAAATGGTTCGTAATCTCTATTTACTCTAGAGAGTTCAAAGCAGTACTATTCAGTTACTCTTCTTTGAAAAAGTGCTTCAGCTGGATCAATGAGATACGATCCACCTTCCCCCATACTACCGCCAGAATAATCTAATTAAGTTAATGTAGGCCCAAATTATGTTGCAAATAGAAATAATATTTTTAAACTGACTGACGTTGAACGACTTATTCACGAAGACATTAACAAGGAACATAACAAGACTGGCAAAACTGCGTGAGACATCAGATAAACTACAGGAAGACGACTTTTGGGAAAAAAATAGCACGTAATGAAATTTAGGAAGCTATCATCATAAATTTGCAGTACTCAGACATGAAGACAATGACAGTGACAAATTATTTTTTAACGCTGGTATTTTCATTGGATTAGAAAAATAAGTCACTCAAAAACTATAATTAATTTTAAACTAAACATTTAAACCTTTTGCGTAATATACGAGTATCCACGTTGCAATTGTGATTTCAACAACTGAATTATTATAAAACTTATGAAAATTCAGTTTGCGTTAGCGCCAAGAATACTCGCAAGTGTGCGAGAGAGAGGGAAATATTAAAAGAGTGTGGATAACGAGGTGGCGACGCTCTAACGCATCTGATTCGCTGCAGCCGAGAACTCATCCCATTTGAAACACATAATAAATAATTAATGCCATACTGGCATGTTGGCAGTAGTAGCTCAATGGTTAAGAGCAACCGGACGGAGACCGCGATATCCGTGGTTCAAATCCCAGCTATGACATTTAATTTTTCAATCTGACTCTATCCATCCAAATCATCGCCTACACACGCCTAGTGTGACAGAACGATTAATTTTCAATATATGTGTTTACTTATACCACCTACTCCAATCCTTTACCCATAATCGTGTAAAATCCATTTTTATCGAATACTACACAGGGAGCATAAAAATAAAATTTACATTTGGTTTTCACCGACAAGTTAAAAGTAGACGTTATTCCAAGATAAGAATTCACACTTCGGAAATATCATCATTGGATTCCGAACACCTAAGTCATTCTTTTTCTCATGGAAATGAAGGCTTTCTCTGTCTCTCTCTGTCTCTCTCACTCTCGCTTTTATCTTAGAAAATGATGAAGAATTTTATTCTTTATGCATTTTTCAATTTATTTCTGAATAGAGTTACACTATTTCTTCCTCCTTTTTCCACTTATGGATGCTTTCTCTGACAGATAGAAGATGCGCAGAATTTTTGCCATTCAAAAGGAATTGTGCTCTCCCCCTCACGTTCTTACTCAATCTCTTAAAATATCAATTTATTCTGTAGTCACGAGTTTGTTGCAAGAAATAAAATTCTTACACTCTAGTGCCCAATACGACACAGCTATATAGCATTTGCTCATGAATATGGATTAAATGAAATATTATTTCTGATATTCATGTACAGGAACGTCAAGATTAAAAATAAACATTAAATTACCGTTGTCAATTAATACCAAAACAAAGAGCATATACGCCGTATAAACGATTTTAATTAGCCTCTTGGATCTGATGTTAAAAATGCGCTGATAGCAAACTTTATGTTATCAGGAAGATTGTTACATAAATTTAATATAACAGTTTAATTCCAAGCTTTAATCTTACAATTTTTTGTTAAATAGTTATGAATTACTGTAAGCATCTCTTTAATTCCCGACGTACTTAAGAATTAAATACATATATGATTGGAGAATTAATTACTCCTAAGTAAAATAAAATTTATTCCGCCACAAATTCTTGGTTAAGCTCCACAAATAACTAGGCAGTCTCTTTGGTAATATAAAATATATATTTTCATAAACTGAAACCTCATAACCCAAAAGACCATAAATATAACGATAGTATGCTCAAGTTGTTCTCGGGAAGCAAGCCAGGTGAAAAGACGATTATAAATCGACGTTTCGGGAGTGTGATGCTCTCCCATCATCGGGATATTGTCACTCGAACATCGGAACTCCCGATAGAACCGGCCGGCAGTAAGGCCAGACGGGAAGCATTCAGACCACGCCTACCCATTTATCTCGTGTCACTAACTGAAGGGATGATTAGGAGAGCGGCACGAGCCCTGTACCGTCTCTTTCCCCTCCCACCAGACGCCTGGAAACCTCGGGATAATTGTGCGCGCCGCGAACCTTCCAGAAACGGCGATCTTCCCTATATAAGGCCTGCAGTTGGCGATTCAATTCGGTTCTTGGCGAGCAGCCGTGAGGAGCTCCGGGTCAGCGGACGGACTGGAAGACGGTGTACGTGTATCAGAGGAGTTGTACGTAAAGTCTGTTTAGTTAACTCGTGTGCAGTCGGCTGCTGCCTTTGACGAACCCTTATAATCGTTTTACAACCCTGGCCCTCCTCCTCGCAGACCTTTCTGCAAGGTTGCCACCTGTCTCGATACGTCATGGGTATCGTACGAGGTTTCGTCTAAATAATCTTATGTCCATTACTGCAAAACTTTCTTAGTTTTGACGATATATATAGCCAAGCTACAAGTCTACTGGATTCCATAATAACCCTTATCTCATTCAAAGTGCGGTATTTGAAACCCAGCTCCTTCAGGAGGCCGCGCAAAGTGCAGTGCCCATAAGGAAAATCACAAATTTCTTGCAAATGTGCAACCAATTCATCTAAGGTGCGCGCTCTCCCTTTTGCATAGAATCTGTAAATTTCTCGACGAATTAAATAGCATGTGAAATTATCTACTTTAGAGAAACGTTTCCTTTAGTTTTCGCACTTGATCGGCGTCTTTGGTATTCCTTTCGTCACAATATTTCTTACTGTATTTCTGTGAATACCCATAATTTATCATCATTGCATGACCAAGATTATTTCTCAGCACATAATTATATGTGTTCAAAACAAGCGCTTGAATTTGCTTAAAAACAGTTCCCGTTGAAACTTTTGTTTTTTGAGGCATTTCCAGTAATATAACTCGGCCCAGTTATTCACACTATTGTCTTCACTTTGATTATTTTCACTTGACTGAAAGTTATCTACTACTTCACTTGCATTTACCACTGCATTTCGATCCTACGGTCTCCACATCGTGACACAACGAATTTCTGCACGTAATGAAACAGATCAACTGGAAGTTGGAACTTTGGCAACTGAGACTCCACGTGGAGTAGACATGCGGCTGTCACTTCGAGAAAATCAGGGTTTTTATTGGTCCTCGACGACATTGTTCCATTTCTGAAGTGAGGAGATAGATTTATGACGGTCATTAGTGGGCGGGAAGGTCAGGTCCCTTGAGGTACCTCTGAGTGGTAACTGCACACACGTTAACTAAACAGACTTTAACTGTGGGCATGCAATGGACCTGTGACAGACGAACTGGTGAATTGTAATTGTGTGCGCTAAGTAATTCTATGTAATCGGCAAGTGTTCCAACTGTAATTCGGTGGAAACAAAGAACATTTTGAGTTTGTGCAATCGGACTTTTAATTTCACGAACCCACAAAGTCACGATATTTATTAAATTTTATAACAGCAAATCAAACACTGCATATAACATAAATATAAGCAAAGACAAAACACTATCAAAATTTGCATTACCGTACAAAAGACTGTTTTCAGTCAATTAAATGCCAGGTCAGGAGGTGGCATGAATATGGAAAATTAATTGGGTCAAAGAAACGTAATTACTTAACTTGATTATCAAACTGTATTGATCTGTGCTTCTTAAGTTGACGGACTCCCATTTAAAGGCAGGTTTCCAAGAGGAGCTGAACTGAAATCTAGCATCATGATTAAGCGTGCTCCTTTCGTAGGAAATGACCATAAAGTCAACTTTCGGGAGACGATCATCTTGGCAAAATGTAACAGTTACTGGGAGCGGAGAATTAAGGAAGCTTTGGCCATTATAATAATAATAATGGCGATGTAATAATGGCGATGAATATTTTCTTACAGATACGTTGACAATTTTATTTTTCTAAGACTTTACCAGAACCGTATCCCATTCACAATTATTTGCCATTCTTGTTTATCCCGCCACTGAAATGAAATGCC
>CM060950.1:23714375-23716875 GCA_030765055.1 Mantis religiosa | reverse complement strand
CCAAACCATGCCTATTTTCTTTTCAGTATCTCTCATCATTTCTTCTTATACGCAAGTATGACGTACTTTTCGTGCCAATTTTTCGCCAAATATGAAAATATGTATTCTAGACCTCTTTAATAAAATGGTAATATTTTGCTTCTCTTTTGAACAAAAAAATTGCCCCAAATATGAAATAATATAAAATGGTTATTTTTATACATTCTAGAGGATATATTGCTTTAAATTCAACTGCCACACACATAAATAGATCCTCACTATTTGAAGATCACTTACAGACTGAACTAAATTTGCAAGGATGTAACATAGAATTGGATGTGTATTGTTGAGTGATACACTTTTGTCTATTACATTGGTGTCAGTTGTAAAGCATATTAATTTCAACAAAGAAATTATTAGTATTTTTAGTGTCATACAATATTTATATGCAGAACTACATTAAAACGTCTTACATATAACTCCTAATTGTAAGAAAAATGGTACGTGTTAAAAAATACTGATCATAGTTTTGGAATCAGCACATAAAATTTACTAAAGTAGACATATTTTGGAGGACACCCCAGAATCATGCATATCAGTGTTACCGGTAATGAATTTTTAAACATTATTTTCGAAAATGAACCTAAGTACGATAGTATTGGAATTATATTTCTCATAGATGCAATGTCATATGCTGATTTTGTGTTATAAACATGGCGTCGAAGTGCCTTCAAGAATTTTGATGAAACTGCTTTATTTTATCTCTCCAAGAAAGTCTTCCTAAAACAATTATTATAGCCCGACTCGATAGCGTGAATGGTAGCGTGTCTGCCTCAAGTTCAAGAGGTCCCGACAGTTAACTGGATAAGGTATTTCCGGGTTTTTTCCCTTATCCTGAAAGACGAATGTCGGGTAACTCTAAGCTCCATGGACCCTGGGCTCATTTGAGCATCATCTCGCCCATTCCATTCATGGTCCGATATCGCAACGTTGGAGGACGTAAATTACAAAAAATATATAAATATAATTTCAATCGTTGCGAAAGTTTACATTTTTGTCAAATATACTACCTGTCACATCCACTGGAGAGACATAGAGGAAGTATCACCTAAATCTCTTGCGTTCTTGCACAGATGGTGCAAGAATGAAATTTTTCATGTGCATCCTTTCCTATTGAGAGGAAATGACAGCCATCGGCTCACCTTGTAGTTTAAAAAGCAATGTTATCCCCATCACTGTACATCAATGGGCAAATATTTAAAAACCAAATTCAATATACCTTTACAAAATATGCGGAATAAAAGTACTATCACGAGGAATTGTTTTGCGGCTCGTAAGCGAACGCCGAAAGAGAAGCGGGGAGTGAAAGAGACAGATAGCGCCCAAATCACGACCAGATAGACAGCAGCAGAGGGAGAAAGAGACAGAGACAGTTCCATGGTGTTCTCGCTACATCACGAAAGATCGTACTAGTTCAGTAGCTTTCGTGTGGCAGACGGTTCCGTACATGTGTGTTACGTCATTCTGCTGATATCAGAGTTGTACAAGTGTCTTACTACGGAAATAAAGAGATTTTTTTCATTTATTCAAACTAAATTTTAATTTTACGAACCCAAAAAGTCAGAATATCCATGGAATTTGCTGCTTTAAAACAGGATCTTTATGAGAAAGAGCTTCTGTTATTTTGTATAATTAGCACAGGTTATACGAGGATGGTTCAAAAAGTAAAGCTTCCTAATGTTTTCTCTTTTAATTGCCAAGAAAATTGAACCAAATTTACATGGCTTGAAAACTACAACATTGACGATTAATTTGTCACTATTCAATATAATCTCCGTCCTTTTTCACAGTTTTGGTCCACCTTTTAACTAGGGCATGTATTCCAGTGTGGTAAAACACATGGTCTTGCTTCCTAAGCCATTGACGCACGGACGTTTTCACAGCCTCCTCATCTTCAAAACGAATTCCACGATGAGCTTCCTTTAGTGGCCCGAACAGATGGAAGTCTGATGGTGCCAGGTCAAGGCTGTATGGGGAGTGAGGTAAGACTCCCCATCAAAATTTCTCAACTTCTGCAGTGGTCTAACGGCTGCTGTGTAAGAACATCCGCCATAGCTTTTGTTGGGCGAACTCGGCGAAGATGTGTTTTCAGTTTTTTGAGAGTTCTGACTCATTGTACAGAATTTATGGCGCATCCCTGGTTCAAAAAGTCAATCATAAGCATACCATCTGCATCCCAAAACACGGTCAACATAACTTTCCCTGCCGACCGCTGAGTTTTGAATTTTGTTTTTCCTTTGGTGACGTTATGTGATGCCATTCCATTGACTGCCTCTTCTATTCAGGTTCAAAAAAATGAACACATGTTTCGTCTCTGGTAACAAATTTTTTCAGAAACTTCTCTCCCTCCAAATTGAACAGCTGTAAGTGTTCGGAGGCCATTGTTTTCCTTGTTTCTTTGTTTTGGGCGGTTAACGTTCTTGGTACCCAACGTGAACAAACTTTTGAGTAACCCAGTTCT